>JAVTVY010011210.1:0-52518 GCA_036873755.1 Hanleya hanleyi | reverse complement strand
TGAAAATGCCTAAAAATACCAAAATAAGCCCGGAAGCACATATTGATCAATCATATCTCCATTTTTATGCAACTAAACATCTCAATTTTTTCGAAGGGGATATTCCAGTATGTAAACTTCAAGAAAAATCGGATATGGCAGGTTTCGTATGTAAACGTCACATATCCTTTCAAGACAATTTGTTGAGAATTAAAGAAAATCACTAAATGACATCGCAGATTTTTTGGAGTGCAGCGCATCATGGTTCATTGTCAGTTACATGTGCATATCCGAGGCTGCCACTAAATTCCTCAAAACTGGAGATCTCTGTCGGTGGCGTGTTATACGTTATGCGAAGCCAGTACAGGGCGAGTGAGTGAAAATGATTTAACGTCGCATTGAACTATATTTCAGTCCTATCACGAGCCAGTACAGAACCCAAATAGTGTTCGGTGCGTCATGGAAGTTGTCCGAAGACCGTTTTGGTTCTGGACTGGTTTCAAAAGGTGAACAGAGAGAAAAAGGTTCCGTTTTCACCTCGCAATGGGCGATTTTGCACAAGTACGCTACTGCCACTTTGAGATGCCAAGATGTTGTTCAAGAACCAAAAGACGGTGTGCTCCATAATTACTCCGAGCATACAACTATATCGTATTTTCTTGGATACCGTTAACTGATAAATTTCTTTCGTAATAGATATTTTTAGCTCGCAGAAAATGCGAATTCAGGACTTTATATGGATGATCCAAGGAAACCAGGTTTCACGATCTCTGGTATGATGCAAACAAATTTCTTATAAATGTACCCGATAGTGTACTTTTGCTTTAGACATTAATAGGGTGCACTTTTAAAAAACTTCTAACAGGTGTCTTTTTTACACATTATGGATTTTGTGGAGGGGTGAGAAATATTGGTCATTCACACTTTAATGTGTGCGTGGCTGGATGAATATATATCTCAAATATCAAAATACGAGAAAACAATTGGGACATTCCCCTAAATTCATTAATTCTTTTGCGAGAATTCAGAACATGGACATGCATTCACGACTGTTTTTTTCAGGACTCTTATCTGCTCCTCATTGGGGGCTAAATCTTTGCTAAACTGCACCAGGTCCTTTACAAGATTTCAAATGGTATGTGAACAGGAAGTTGCCAAAATTGTTAATTGTAACGATTAAAGAGGGTGATGAAAGTGGGGCCTGTTAAACTGAATGGGGATGATCAAGGTTATGAAATTATTGAAGGCTTTACTTTCGTAGTGCCCATTCAGTTCTAAATTAATATTGGTAGCTACATCATTCCTCCTAATATGGGTGGGTGAATATTACCTCCTAATATGGGGATTGGGTAGGCCGGAGGCCAAAAAAAAAAAATTGTTTGTTTCCGGTAACGGGCTCAAATTTTCCAGGGTCGGTCGGTCGGTTTTTTTTTTTTTTTTTTTTTTTTTTTTTTAATTCTCGAACCTCTTCCAGTGAGGAAAGTACCCATAATGGTTTACAGAATCTGGACCGGTTTGTGAAGCAGAGTTTCTTTCAACAGAAAATAAAGAAACAACTACATATTTTATTAAACGAAAGAAAATCTTTAATATGAAAACAGTAAATAAAAGAGTAAGATACCACACAAAGTTAAACTGATCACTACTAGTAAATATAGCTGGACAGGCAGATCCTACACCGAAGCTCTCAAGTTTTGACCACTTTTTGACAAAATGAATGCATGATTCTAAAATTGATCGGTCTGCATTACACGAGAAAATCAGTCATTTAAGAAGTGTTGGTCTGACAACAAGGGTATATTATTCATAGTTGAAAGTGTTTATATATATTTTTTTTCAAGAATAAATAACTGGAGTTATGAACTGAGCACTTTTGGTGCCAATTTACAGGAGTTTGTTCCACTGACGAAATAAAAAAAATACTGTAGTTCTGCTTATGTATTGTGTAGGAAAGTGAAATAAGTTGTTGACCTGTCAAAAATTATAAATCTCATGCATAATATAACTTTAATACCTGTTTTGTGTCTTTCCCACCGAAATTCATATTCTACTTATCAACACATGTTCACCCAAACAGCAGAAAGCCATCTTCAATCTACACTACAGTGAATTCTGGGTATTCGGCAGAATTTTTCTATATCATATCAGGGATATCTTTCACTTTCACTTTGATCACCCATCAGTGGAACTCGCTCAGACTGGCACCAGACAGGATTATAGTCCGCCTGGTGAATGATCATGGATACCTCTGATATGCAGTCATATGATTAAAAAAATAAAAATAAAAAAAATAATGAAATACCAAGCTTGTGGATGGCTCCCTTCTGTTTGGACGAACATGTGTTGATGAGTAGAATATGAATTTCGGCGGGGAAGGCACAAAATAGGCAAGTTATAGCCTATGCATGAGATTTATAATTTTTGACAGGTCAACAACATATTTCATTTTCCTACAAAATACATAAGCGTAACTTTTAATTTTGTCAGTGGAACAAACTCGTGTAAATTGGCGCCGAAAGTGCTCAGTTCAAAACTCCAGTTATTTATTCTTGAAAAAAAAAAAATATATATGTAAACACTTTCAACTATGAATAATATACCCACCAGGCCAATTTGCCGGAATCACCCCATTTGCCACTTTTCCCGGACCTGTTGACAGGTGTTGAATGACATCGTTGAACAGTTTGTCTTTATGGTTTGTTAAATACCTGACGTTGATCTGGTAACGTCCCCTCTTTTGACATTGTCAAAAGCACTCAGTTTCTGAGAGACAAACTCCTCAGAAATGCGTCTTACGCTTTCGTTTTCTAAATTTGACAGTTCCATTCGTTCACCATCAAAAACTCGCGCTCCTTGAATCAGTACTTCCGACTCTATAGTACGGCAGTTACAGCCTTGTATTTGACAACGATGGAATAAGTTCACAAACAACTCGTCGCTAATAACAGACAATAATTCCTTTGCCCGTATTCCTCAATGGGATAGATGGAAACCAACACCGGAGCTGTTCTGGCGGGCGGCCATGCCGCATGGAGACAGTGCGCTGGGCACATGTGCGACGATAAGGGAGATAACTATTCTTGAATTTCGGCCAAGGGAAATAACTCTTCCCGCAGATTTATAAAAAAAAAAAAAAAAAAAGCATTGCCATTTCGGCATTCTTACGGTCGGTCGGGTTCCCGGAAACAGACAATTTTTTTTGTTACGCCTGATATATAAGTCAGCCAAAGAATTCATTGGCCAATCAATAATTAACCCAATAACTAGGCCAGTTCGAGTGAGCGAGTGAATAGAATTTAACGTCGCTTTCAACAATATTTCAGCTATATCACGACGAATCAACTAAGCACTAGGAACGTGATTTCCTGTTTTTTAGGCTAGTGACCTTTGACCTCTGACCTTGACCTTGATTGTGGTATGCGACACATCGTCTCCCCATAGGGTATCCACTCACCAAAAATTAGAACTGTAGATAGAAAGCTGTCCCAGTTACAGACTGGACACGACGGACAGACAGACGGACGGACGGACGGAAACCGCCATCACATAATACGTCCGCCTTTTGGCGGGCGTATAAAAACTGCAAACAACGTGGGATGTGAAATAATGTGAACTTTTAATGATGAACAAATGATTTCAATATGGTTTGGAAAGTAATTTGAAAGTTGACAGATCATAATGTATTCTCAGGGTCACTAAATGAATAATATTTCTCATTTTCACAGATACAGAACTTCACAGATACAGAGCTAAAGGTTTTTTTAAACAGATTTTTCAGCATGAATACCACAAAGAACATTAAGAAAAACAAATGCAGATTTTGTACAGAGCACAGTATGCCAGGAAGGTTCAATGTTTGTTTCGGTGAAATTGAACTTTTCAGATTTCATTTTTCCTCATTTTCACTCTCTATATACACATATTTACACATGCACACATCTGGTTCGGTATATTTACACTCGCTCCTGTCTTCAGGTGTGATACATTTAATGTCGATGTTGCCCCCCCCCCCCCCCCAACCCATCCATTCCCATTCCCAAATCCCAACCCTGTTCCCACATTCTTCATTATGTTCAGCCCAACCCAATAACCTCTGAACAACCCCCTTTTCAAGTCCCCCAGGACAACCAGGGCCTTTACGTTTATGCGGTGAATGAGGTATTGCAGAGAGCTAGACATGCGCACTGGAAATGGTCAATGGTCACGCCGTGGGAAAACTGGCAACGGAAAAATACATTGCTAATCATTACCAGCTGGGTCGCCGTGGTTACGTCAGATGCACATGCGACGTAACCTACATCAAAATGTGCACCAGATTAAAGAGAATTTCAACTTTTTGATTCAATTTTGCAAAATTTTCATGAAACATGCAGCCAATTGAATACGGTCACCTAAAGTTGAGTGGTAAAAGATCACACATGATTCTGCCAGCAAATCCTGTACCATTATCCGTACAGCAGGCATCCCCTCAAATCGGCAAGCGACACCAGATAAATGCAAGGGCCCCGGTTAAACATTCCCAGCTCCCAAAGTTTGGTCAATCTTTCATGAACAGACTTTTGTTCTCCTGGTCTCATGACTTGCATGAAAGATGGACCCAAAGTCCCCAAAATTATACCCTGCCCAAAATTTCCCTTATAAATATCTAATTTCATTGTTTTTATAATTCATCTTTCTCAGAGTCGCCAGCATCATCACCACCCTCCGCTCCTTCACCACCGGGCGCTCCTCCGGCTCCGGCATAAAGTTTACTCATAATAGGTTGTACTATTTCTTCAAGTTCTTTCTTTTGTTGTTTATTGTCTTCAGCCTCTGCATTTTGATTACTTTCTAACCACTTTATTTTTTCCTCAACTGCCTCTTCTATCGTCGTTTTATCTTCGGCGCTAAGTTTCGCCCCTAACTTTTCCTTATCATTAATCTGCGTTTTCAAGGAATAAGCGAAGCTTTCTAATTCGTTTCTGGATTCTACCTTTTCCTTGACTTTCTTGTCATCGTCAGCATATTTTTCAGCGTCATTGATCATACGCTCAATGTCTTCTGGCGTCAGCCTGTTCTGATCGTTCTTTATAACGATGTCGTTTTTGTTACCGGTGCCCTTGTCCTCTGCCGAAACCGTGAGAATGCCATTCACGTCAATTTCGAAGGTGACCTCAATCTGGGGGACACCTCGGGGAGAAGGGGGAATTCCTGTCAAATCAAACTTTCCTAGGTTGTGGTTATCCTGCGTCATGGGACGTTCACCCTCGTAAACCTGGATAGTGACTGTGGGTTGATTGTCGGAGGCAGTGGAGAAAATCTGAGATTTCTTTGTAGGAATAACCGTGTTACGTGGGATCAGTTTGGTCATGACGCCACCGACCGTCTCGATACCCATGGTCAAAGGGTTAACATCGAGAAGAACAAGATCTCCAGTATCTTCCTCACCGCTCAAGACACCAGCCTGAACGGCAGCACCATAAGCTACAGCCTCATCAGGGTTGATACCACGACTAGGTTCCTGATAAAAAAAAAGGGAAAGTGGTCTTTAAGAAAAATAATCCAACAAAACGAAAATATTGCACTACAAATACTCTGCATGTTTTCTATTTCTTCTAATTTTTCGAACAGCATTTTTGGGTTTAGAAGCAGAAAAAATCCATCTTTATGTCAACTGAGGCTAAATACTGTTGCATGGATATGTCTGAATAATTATAGATGAAATAGGGTAGTCATTTTTTTGAACATGCCAATGAATTAGTTATTCTAGCAATTTAGCTGAACATATAGCTAATATCTACAAACAGGTTCAAAACTATAGTCAAACTTGTGAAGCTGGGTAAACTGACCAACCTCTAAATACCGACATTATCCATGGTCCCGTCCCAAGACTTAAATTTGAAGTACTTCGAACCTTCATAGACCAGAACCCTGTCAAAACTGACACTATAATCTGGGTTCAAGCAGTCGGTATACACTGGTTTCACTAATTTCAATCAAAAAATCTGGGAGTCCTGTATGATAGAGTTTATTACAAGAACTGCCTCTCATTTTGCTTCAAAAATTCATCCCTACAAACTCACAACAGTCATGCTCTCAAAATATTACTGACCTTTCCATTGAAAAGTTCTTTCACAAGCTGTTGGATTTTGGGGATACGGGTAGATCCACCAACAAGAACGATCTCATCAATTTCATCTTTCTTCAAGTCGGAATCCTCCAGGACGCGTTGTACAGGTTTCATCGTAGACCGGAAAAGATCCTGAAATGGTGAATGGGAATGGATAAGTTTGAGATCAGGAGACTGAGCCGAGTAGGATTCTTACATCGCTTTGAACAATTTTTTGCTCTGTAAATCACGAGCGAGGAAGAAAGACGTTCCATTTTTAAATCTTCGGCATTACTCTGCCCAGGCTTGAACCTGGGACCTGTCACTCGCACTCGACTAAAAGGCACAATGGGGTTGGGGATAACTGGAAGTGCTATTAGTGAGGAGTATTTCTTGAAACATGTTCATGAAGGTCATCATGGAAATAATCTTTCAGAATAATGGGGTTATGAGAGGGCGACTCTCTTTTAAGGCAAGTGTGCCAGGCTGGTAGCCACGAGGACCCAGCCACCAGCATGACCAGGGGTACTGGATTCATCCCAAGAAATGCACTATTCTGATGAAGCAAACTGTAAAATCTATGCAATCTTTATTTAAAAGTGACAATGTAAAGATAAATGACTGCCAGATGCTCCAAACCCAGTTTTGCAGATCAAATGTAATGGGTTGAGAAGGAGATCGGGGAAGTGAATTCAAAATATGAACAGGAGTGACGTGCCCCATTTTCTGAAGACCATGGACCGTTATATCAGATGGGTCAAACATAACATACACATAATTGTGGGCAATGGAATATTAGGTTGATCTGGGGAAATGAACAGTGGACGGCAAGGCCGATGGTCTGTGGTTTCTATGGGCTAGATAAAATCTATCGGACAAACAGCTACTTAATCATGTTGTATTGTGCATATCATACGATATCTGAAGGCCAATTCAAAGCGTGAACTGAGAAATCGACTTCTGTATGAAGAGTGAAGGAAGCTCTGGATTAACAGGGCCAAGAAAAAGTATATATAACATTATGATAATGCAATCAGTGCAAGATATACTTTTTTGTGGTTGCAGTATGTCCGGTAAGAAACCATATAGAAAGAATGGAATGCAGTGTGCCAGATAATCAATTAAACTGCAATGTTATTATTATAAGCTGTTTTCTATTCTTCCTATGATTGTCATATTTGGTAGAAAAACATGCATTTTTAGTGGACTTGTTTATACAGGTTGTATTTTTGTTAACATGTGAACCAAATAAGAAATTTATTAAAAAAAATGTCCGTTTCGGGTTATGGAATAGGGAAAGGTAGGTAGGCAGGCCTTGCTTTTCGTTGAAATCTACGCGAATCCAAACAAATTCTCATAATCCAACTTGACGGGAATCTAAAGCAGTCAAATTCAAAGAATTTTACGGGAACCGGTTGGATTCTCGCGAATTATTTTGCGGGAGTGCCGACGGGAATCAGATTCCCGGATTCCCGTGGAAAAGCAAACCCTGGTAGGCACAAATCTACATTATGAATTTATTTTATTGACTCGCTCGAAAGGAAACAACTAATTTTGCCAATTCTTGCATGTTTTTTTACCAAAAGTAAAATAGGGTCAGCAGCATTTATTATTTGTTCATGGTAACAAGAGACAAAGTACACAGTCTCTAGAGAAGAGCATTGAATTAGAAAGGGACAATCACCATATTGAGTTCCTCAAACTTGGCTCTGGTCAATGTTTCGGAGAAGTCCTCGCCGTCAAAAAGAGATTCAATCTCCACTCTGGTCTGATGTTGCGAGGACAGGGCACGTTTGGCCTTCTCCACCTCACGCCTCAGTTTCTGGACAGCTCGGTTGTCCTTGCGGATGTCCTTCCCCTTCTTTTTCTTGTACAGTTTGATGAAGTGCTCCATCACACGCTGGTCAAAGTCCTCACCACCTGGGAAAAGAACAGAGTCAAATTAATTCTGGTGCAACCAACAGCCAGTCTTTAAGTACCATTTATGGGGTCATAATGATCTGGAAGCAGAAGTATCGACACAATACCAGGGCAAAGTTGCGCCACTGAGCAGGCTATTCAAAAACTCACTTTGGGAATTTTAGATTGTGGCAGCACGCTCCTGAAGTGAAGTAGTTCCTGAGTTTTTATACATTATTTCTCAAGGTATTTTTCAGCGTGGGGTTTTGGAATTGGACTCTCCCTTCCTTTAAGTTTCATTAAATTGTACAATCAGAGAGAGATGTTGATTGTTTTGCCCTGGTAATGAGAATTTTTGTTCTCCAATTTCACTATCATATTTTCAGGTCCCAGGAGTGTGATCAAAAGCTCTCCCGAAGTCCAGGCGAGACTACATTCCCCCCCCCCCCCTCTCTCAAATAACTCCGATAGTTTGACTCAGTTTCCACAATGGAGTAATAATAGTAGCAAGGTTCAGTCTTTCACACTTTGGTGCTATTGCGAAGACATCATTATGGAGATAGAACTCGGTGGGAGGACCACAGGGATTCATAGAAGTCATTTTGTTTAGGACCGTTATTAGTCAAATTGAGTTTTTCATGCAGCAAATTGAGTTTTTAGCGTGCTTTTAGGGGTGCAAATTGAGTTTAATAATATTTTTAGGACCAGTTGCATTATATACCACATACATGTATAATTTAATCATGATTGTGATTTCATAGGAATAAACAGTTTTGTTCACCTGATCAATGTGTCCTGTTGTCTTTTTTTTTTGCATTTGCATGAAAATGCAGCTAGATAACATCGTCATTTCTCAGACAATAGTCATAAGTTATGGAAAATAACTTTGAAATCAAGTTTTTTAGGCCTACTCAAATTATTACCATTACGATATACAAATAAAGTGCCGTAAATAAATCAATTTATGGAGAAAAACCAGTGCCAGGCAATGTTATAGCATAGGAATCCGTACCCCAGTCGGGCGGGTCATTGACAGCTGATGGAACACCTAATCTATTGTTCTCTGTAACTAAACGAATTTATGGATAACAACTAAAGATGTTGATTAGCTGGTTACTAACAGCCGTTTCCAACCAATTGCCCTCTGCTCTTGTTTAGCGAGAATTGTCTGGGAGAATTTTAGCTAGATCAGGCTACAATAGCTCAATGAGCAGCTTGCCCTAACCTGTTAAAAAATTACAACTTTATTCAAATATCTGAAAAAATCAAGAAAAATTCTAAACTACCAAGGCAGAACAATTTATTCAAATAAACGAATCAACTCCTAAGAAATGAAAATGAAATATTTAGATCGTCAAATGACAATGCGCTGCAGTGTTGTCTACACGTGGTGTTGTTGTTGTTGTTGATGCGTGTGAACTTTCATTTTCAAACAAATTCTCAATCCAGACCATCCACTTCCAGTTGTTAAGTTTTGAGTTGTCAGTAATAAACTTCAAGCAGTCAGTTTTAAGTATTAAGTCCCTCTGTCATTCAAAACGTAGAATTTCTTGATGATGAAAGCATTCGGAGCATCGGCCGTATCCCGGCAAATGGAAAGCACTCTCTGTATTGATTTCTCTAAGAGTCTCGCGAGAAAGTCTTTCGGGAACCCTTCGTAACCTCGCAACTAAGCAATTTCGAAGGGCACCCGAGCTACATATTAGAGTCATGTGAATTTCCATAAAATGGCGGGTTGTTTCGCTCCGTGTCGAGCTGCGGTTTTCTCCGCCAACACGTGTAAATAAATATTGAACAGTGAGTTACGCAATTCATATTCAGTTTCAATTAGCTCAAATTGAGTTTTTCGTCTCGGTTGAAATTCAGTTTCTCTAAATTATTGGTCACAGTTGGCCACAAATTCAGTTTTCATTATTTTTTTCCCCCACAAATTGAGTTTCTCAATTTTTTTTAGGACCGATAACCGGTCCTAAAAGGCGACTTCTATGAATCCCTGGACCAACTAGTCATTTCTGTCCTAAATGTAATTAACTTACCAAGATGAGTATCTCCGTTAGTGGCTACAACTTCAAATACACCATTATCTATGGTGAGCAGGGATACGTCGAAGGTACCACCACCGAGGTCAAATACCAGGATGTTCTTCTCGCCTTCCTTTTTGTCCAATCCATAAGCAATAGCAGCCGCCGTTCTGTAAAATATCAACCAGAATGTGAATACAAGAGACCGATCTAAAATCACAAATGTAAAAGTTAAACCAGTATAAATGTGACAGTTATCTCAATGGAGAAAAGACTGTCGAGTGACCTATCTGACATTTACATATTTTGTAGGGTTACAAGGTTTCGAGGAATGGAGATTTCAGAAGTGTGGAATACTACTTCTGGCCAGTAAATAGGACTGGTCAAAATTTCAGTTCCTAAAACAGCCCAATGATCACAGCTATTATCCCCTGCATTGTCCAACACTTCTGAACAACCCTGTCCATCTTCATACACAAGCCAACTTATCCGTTTAACATTGGACTTCACGTATCCGCTCAGCAGCTCTGTTTAAAAGAATTTGTAAACAGACACAAGGTGCCATTGACCTAGACACCATTTTAATTTTGAAATCTGCCATATAGAGGATCCTTTGTATCTGGCCACCCAACTGCCATATTAGGAGGAATGATGCAACTACTAAGAGAATATGTCGCCCTACACCCAGTCGTCGTATATGTTCTGATTGGCTCAACTCTGGTTTGTAGATGAAACTCAAACCCCGGATTTGAATGCTTTCAAATAGTCCGATCTATCAAGGCTGATTCGAAGAGTAAATGGAGAAGTCGACTTTATGTATGAATATGTGTGACAAATGGACACCTGTAGACAAACTTGTGCTTTTGAAATTCAATCCGAATACTCACGGTTCATTGATAATTCTCATCACATTAAGACCAGCGATCAATCCGGCGTCTTTTGTAGCTTGACGCTGAGCATCGTTGAAATAAGCTGGTACCGTAACCACGGCATTGATGACTTCTTTCCCGAGGTAAGCTTCAGCGATCTCCTTCATTTTACCCAAAACCATGGCAGAGATCTCCTCAGAGGCGAATGTCCTCGTCCCCTCGTCTCCAACCTCAGTTTGAATGTGAGGCTTATTACTTTTGTTGATCACTTTGAAAGGATAATATTTGATGTCTTTCTGGACTGCCTTGTCGTCCCATGTTCGGCCAATTAATCGTTTCACGTCGAATATCGTGTTTTCTGGGTTGGTCGTCAGCTGATTTTTGGCTGCGTCTCCGATAAGACGTTCACCCTCAGCAGTGAAAGCCACATAGGAGGGGGTTATTCTGTTACCCTGGTCGTTGGCTATGATTTCAACTCTGCCATTCTTGAACACACCAACACTGAAAAAACAAAAAGTCTCGCAATTAGTACTTTTCGGAGATAAATGAAATATCGCAGACTAACTAAGAGTTCAGATCTTGTCATCCAGAATTTATTCACCAACTGAAGTGAGATGTTGGGGCAGGATTAACCAAAAAACATTTGGGAATCTTTTTATCTAATTTTCGTGTCCGGCAAAATTATTTCATATCAGACCTCTAGTTCCGAGAGGGGAGATAACTTTATCCAACTCCACTCTATTTTGAAGTTTCCCATTAATACAGATCTACTTTAGTTCCAAGATATTGCCCATTTTACATGTAAGTTTGGATTGCCCTGCACAGGCCATGTCGGGCAAGTAGTACGGTACTGCTAGTCCTCTGCTCTCCTGGATCAAGTTTTCATTGCGAATCGACCAGTGCTCCACATTAAAAATACAAAATGATCTAGGGGAGCAATAGACTGCTCTCCTAAACTTTACAGTACTTTCAGGGGGGCCTAGCTTGCTGCAGCTTCTGTTTTTCAGCAAAATGCGAGGTCAATCCCGAATCCCGTGTTTATAAAATTTGTGAGATCACTCTCTTAGACTTTGTATTGTGAGAGTGATCACTGATTCACTCTTGTCGATATAACTCCAATACATTTTCCTTTTCCTGGAGAGTGATTAATACATGTAGCTCAACTCTCCTGGCCGGGGGGGTGGGGGGAATGTCAGGAGAGTTATAGAGGGAGAGTGATCAATCTCCTTATAAAAGAACAGGCCTCAATTTAAGGTGGTAACCTGTTTTCAGGGTGCCTGGAGGTTGCCATATGAAAAATAATGGTAACCTATTTTCAGGTACCCATAATTTTGATTAATATGAATATAGGTTAATAATTATGCAACAGGTTGCCATAGGTTACCAGCGTAGATTTCATGGTAACCTGTTGAGAGGTTACCATCAGCACTCCTTAAATTGAGGCCTGAAAGGAGAGAGTAATTTATTTTATTTCCCAGTTTCCCCTTCCGTATGTCAATTCGATATCATTGTATGGTCTATATTTGTTTTTAAACATCGATCTCACCAAGAGTATGTTGTGCCAAGATCAATTCCCACGACCACGCCTACAGAATCTTTCTTCTTATCACTTTTATCTTCTTCCTCATCCTTGGCATTCACCACGGACACTGTGTGGAGGAACAGTGCCGCACAGCACAACGGAATTAATATCTTCTTCATTTCTGAAAGAAAACAGAAGGCTATTATTAATACTGCTCAGGTAAATTCCTACAACCAATGTCTGTCACAGATTTTTCTATTTCAAAATCAATCTGTGTCGCCCTCAAAAATGAACGCCTTGTCTCTGCCTTTTAAGTCTGCAACATGTTGTACAGGCACATCTTTAGCAAGCGACGAGACAGTCTCTCCCATTTCAAGCAAGCGAGTCCGTGCACAAGCGATGAAATAGGGTTTAATGTATCCACAACTGTTCCTATCAACAATACCTTCGGATGATAGTCACACATGGCGTTCATTGATCTCCGTGTGCTATAACCCGTACCGTATAAAAGTTCATTTTGATGCTCCTTACCTGTTATTTTCGGGAAGCTAATTCCTTCTTTTCCATGCTTGTCGCTTTTATTAAAGTTTCCAGCGCTGGTGATCAGCTGTACAAGAGCCGTTTTCTTCACGACCCTGACTTTCCCCATGTTACGGTAGATGCCATATTGCGTGTATTTGGGCCACTACGCATGCGCAGTTACACAATATGGCGTCTACCGTATAACATGGAGAGTCGATGTGAAAACGGCTCTTGTACAGCTGATCACCAGCGCCGGAAACTTTAATAAAAGCAACAAGCGTGGAAAAGAAGGAATTAGCTTCCTATAGCACATGGAGATCAATGAACGCCATGTGTGACTATCATCTGAAGGTAATACTGATAGGAAGACTTGTGGCTAGGTTTAATGTTGCTTTCGACGTATTTTCAGCTGGGGGGGTCGTGCATGTCAGACTGGCGACCAATCACAGTCCAACTTCAACGGGCATTGAAGTTGGACTGTGATTGGTCGCCAGTCCGACATGCGCGACAGATTTAAGAAAGACTGTCCCAGATCTTAATTAGCGACATGTCCGATAGAGGAGCGGTTTTAATCAGATTGTGTCTTAATGTGAATGATCTCATTTTACTGGGAAAGGACCCCTCCACCCACCCATAATCCCAACCCAACTTTAGGGCCACTGTACTCAAAATTAACCAAATGTTCCAGCAACAGTGACAGTGTTTTAACTTTTATTGTTCAACATTAGTGAAAATTGCTTACGACTATAGGTGTGGTCTGTATTTACTAGTCCGATTTACTGACGGTATTTGAAATTTCGATAGTGGTGGCCATGGTTACGTGATTGACTAAAATTTATATCGCACTGTACCTCAAATGAGGTACTGTACCCCAACTTGGGTATAGAGGAACACGGGTCTCACGGAGAACAAAAGATTTGGCTGATCTGTTAGCCTCCAGCGGAAATTCAACTGGGGGTAAGATAACATGGAGGCAGATAGGACGGGACACAATTTTTGCTTTGAAATATAGAACTAAGTATGAGAAAAATACCAAACTTTCAGACGCGGAAGGTATCTTAGCTCCCCAACATATATGTTAGAATGGTAATTGAGTTGTACTTTTTTATGATAAATCTCATTAACTTCAATGTTAATTGTCGACTTTTCAGAGGGGGGAACAGCGGGGGAGTGACGTCATCACGTGTTCCTCTATAGTAGGCCCTATAGGCCTACCTCTTTCAACCTAACCTGTTGAAAATTGAGACCTACATATTTGTAGGAAAATATTTCAAAGTAGTTTTGGGGAGGTTTTCTACGCAAGGTTGAGTTTTTCGATTACATTTGTGAAATATATTCATCTGATTGATAACAATTACAGTTTGATCTACACTACAAATAGAGTAAATGTTAGATCTGTCAAAAATAAAAATAAAACAGCTGATGCACGAAGGGTTTGGTCTGTGACACGTGGGACCGGCATAAATTTGTTGCAATAACGTAAAACTTACTACCAGCAGATGAAGGAATTGGAATAAATACTTACCTCCCAATATCGTGTACTCGTTTCTGTGTGAAATCTACTATGAACTCTTGTACAAACTACGAGAAATTCACCAATATATTATCACTCAAGAGAAACACCACGTTTATCAATGTATTTCAGCGTGTTCCGGATTGTCTTGTAGCCGGCTTCTATGCGTGTCGCATTCTGATTGGGTACCCAAGGAGGAAGTGTCTGTCGTTGATTGGCTGGTGAAAAATAGTAGGCAATTCCTCGTGATGACACGTTTCATTCGGTGAACTCCGTTATTTCTAACAAACGTCATCAGTAAATATCGAAAAAAGTGATAACACACTTAAACATACATTGAAGTGGCCTTCGGATGATAAACAATAGTAACAAAGAAGGGGAATTCGGTACATGGGGGAAAATAGTTTCACTTTTTGTTATCAGTCCACCCTTTTCCGACTTGCGTAAAAACAGTTCTTCTGATTGGGCTATGGCAACATTTACAGAACATGAAATAAATTGACATTTACTGTGAGATGTTCATATTTCGTACAATTTATAAGTGAACATCGTGGTTTAACTTTAGCAGTATTATCTACTACATCGTGAGACGAGATAGTGTAGAAACCAGAAAACATTTACGAGAAAACGTAGAAAATTAGGTATATTGTGTAAGCCAATCAGAGCGAGGTTTATATATTCTGCGGCTGCTGAGGCGCGGCAAGACTGGCGCAGGAACACGTGGTTCAATTTGGTTTGGTTTGGTTTGGCGTGGTCGTGGTCTTCAAAGGAACTGTTTTGCTGCATGGTAGGTTTTATTGTTTTGCAAAAGGTATGAGATCACTCCCGTTGCTCCTGTATTTCATAGTTCTTTTGTTGTACCATTGTTTATGGGACAATCAAACAACTGTGTCAGTGTATAAAAACAAAGTTTGCAGGTACAATCGTTGAGGCGGACATTTTTGTAGGTAACGTTTATGCCTACCATGCATAATTTTGTTTGTTTTCTTTTCTAATCCAGTTCCATCTGTTTGATTAATTAAATTTCAGCTACTCCCAAATCCAGGTAAAATGAGTTAATTTCCAAAATATTCGTAATCAGGATTTATTTCATCTTAAATTGTTGAAATCTGCCCCACACATATTCACCATTTGTTCCACGAAAACTTAAGTGAGCCTGTCCCCTTCGAAGATTTTTTCAAAGAAATACTCCTGGCTAGGGTAGGAGTTCCCTCCCTCCAAAAAGCACAAAATGGGATTGACCACGATATATCATTGAGAATAGTGATAAATAAATTTGAAGAAATACCAGGTACTATACACTCAATTTACAGAAAATAACGAAAACTGAATGCACATATGATACTCATGTTTTCTACCTTTATGAACCCGTGTTAATTTCCGAAATCAATATGAGTTTGGCATAGCTACAAGACCAGTCGTAATTTTTAGAAGGCTGAATCACATGCATGGCCACCCAACTAGTCCTTGAGTATGTGACCAGGTTTCACATACTTGGAATGGAGAAATGAAGCTGAAGCACGCAACCAACAACAGAATTAAATTTTATGTACTTTAACCCAAATAGATATTCAAATACCGGTACGTACGTTATACAGGTTGGGGAAAATACCTTGATCGAGGTATTATACCTTGATCGGGGTATTATACCTCGATTGAGGTATAGGCCTATACCTCGATTAGGGTATAGGGCTATTGTCAACTTCAGTTTTTATATGTTTATGGAAAATGTGGACATCCACGAATACGCCGGACTGCATCAATCTTTCAACAGCATCTATGGCTTCATTGTTCCATGATTTTCACATCAATTTATTCCTTCGTTTTATGCGACTAATCATTCAAATTAGCCACTTCAAAATTTCAAAAATGAAGCATGGCTTCAAATAACATATTCGGTGATATTTATTCTGTAAATGAAAATAGCATGTGGTGGCATATTTCCATGTCAAGGTCATGCGCAAATTGCAGGATTTGAGAGGCAATGCCTTGTTAATAAACCAAGTTTAACTGACAGACACATAATCTAAACTGCTAGCATGTGCACATAAAAACAGACCTCTGCTGTGGGTATTATGACTCTGCCATGTGTGCGCATGCTAGGAGATTGTGCATTGCATCAGACAATTTAATCTAATTTATTAATCTAATCAGTCGGTGCATCTACATTCATGCAAATTGGATAGGATATTGAGATGGAAGTATGCCATTACATGCCATTTTCATTTACATAATAAATTTCACCGAATATGTCATTTGAAGCCATGTTTCATTTTTGAAATATTAAAGTGGCTAGTTTGAATGATTAGTCGCATAAAACGAAGTAATAAGTTGCTGTGAAAATCATCGAACAATGAAGCCATAGATGTTGTTGAAAGATCCCTGCAGTCCGGGGTATGTGTGGACAGGCCTCGAAAATTGATTCATTGACGTAACCGAAAAATCGGTTACGGTAAATTTGGCTTGCGTAACCTATTGTTCGGTTACGATGTTAATTTTTACGTAACCAATTGGTTTCGCACAACGGTTACGTAATTACAACAGTGTACCGTCAACGAGTGAAAAAAAAGACTGTCCACAGCACGTGGGCAGCGACTGAACAGACAAATGAGTTAACATACGGGAATGGGATTGCACACGTAAATCACTTCCACCATTCATGGTTGGCTATTGTGACTCTGGCTGTATAATTCATTCGCCATTTCCTTGTGATTCCATTGAAATCCTGATTGAAAAGAGAAGTTGATCACGCCGCCTGCAAATTTAGAGATGGCGGAAGTGACAACGAGTGTTAACCGCAAGCTCCGCGCTCCGAGATAATTCCTCCACGAGGAGCTCTGCATGCCACCTCTGCTGCTAGCTCTGTGAAGAGCGCCCCACGGAGCAACAACCTTGGAGCGAGGAGGCTTCCAACTCGTTCAAGTTTGATAAAGCTGTTTCCTGGCCGCTATTGGTTTATCACATAATAGTATGCCGGCCCTGAACCCAGGATAGACAAAACAGTCTGTGCAAGCTGACAGACAGACACCTGCCACGTGATTGTCTAAAAATTCAATACAGACAGGGCCGAGTTTGCGACTTAGTTTCGCTTTTAAAACATGCTGAAAGACACACGTCATGTGGTTAAAGTTTGCACAGTGGACAGACAGAGAAGAGGTTGGGACTTTTGTTACCAGAACATATGTCCAAGAAGGGCATTCACGTAACCGATTTTTCGTTCTGGCCATTTCTGATTTGCGTAACCGACACGCGAACGATCGTTTCGTTCGCGCCAAATTTCGAGGCCTGTGTGGATGTCCATATTTTCCATAAATATACAAAAACTGAAGTTGAAATGGCCCTATACCCCAATCGAGGTATAGGCCTATACCTCGATCGAGGTATAATACCCTGATAAAGGTATAATACCTTGATCAAGGTATTTTCCCCAACCTGTTATACCATCAACTTCATTAATGTATACACCCAAACTCCTTGCGAAGGCTCAGAGGGTAGGAAAAAATAAGTGACTCTTGATTGTTGTTGTTTCTCAGGACAAACAGAACGTCCTTCCTGAACGACTTCATAGCCATGTGCTTTTTTTCGATTCCTTCTGTGCAGTTTACCCAAAATGCAAACCGCACACGTGTTCGACAAGACATTCGTTCATCAATTGCCAAGAACATGTACACCGTAAAGAGGGCAATCAATTCTGTTATGTCCGAATTCATTTTAGTTTATACAGGAAACCCCTTGACCTATTTATATCCAGAACTAGTATGGGTAACTAACCAAGCCAGTGTATCGATCCTAACTGTTAATGATCGATCAATGTACTGGCTTGTGAGGATGGGTAATCAAGGCCAGATTGAGTGTTAATAGGGTGAATAGAAATATTCGAGGATTTACCATTACCTGCTGTACAGGCTGGCTATATGTTACTGTACATTTTGAGTTGGATGCTACAAAAATTGTTCACATGCCGATGATGTTAAAACTGGTCTGATTCTATGTGATCTTTACCTAATACAATCACCAATGCTGAGGCAAGTGGACAGACCTGAAGGACTAAACTCAGGCCTTCAGGTGCCTCCTATATTTTCTATATTTTTGAGTCATTCCTATATTTTCCTATATTTTACTCAAAACCTCCTATATTTTCTATATTTTGAATTTTTCTCATGAAAAGTTTCACCAGTGCTCTGAAATGAGTCAATTTGGCATGGGAAAATACATTTCAGTGGAAATAATTTTATTAAACACCAAAAAACTACCAATTTTGGAACATACAATGTAGTGGTGACCTGTCTTGCACTTCCTTATTTCCTATATTTTATTAAGAAAATTCCTATATTTCTCCTGTATTTTGGCAAATTTCCTCCTATATTTTCACTGTGACTGGTCCACTTGTAGGCCTGTAAACTACAGTCATGGTGGCAGGCCCTATACATCATAAATCTGAGGTGTGAGACCGGCTTGGATAATAAATCGGACACTCGCCAAATAATCGGACCAGAAACCAGGCTGTTAGTTGGACAGTTTTGATCTGAAATTAGCGGATTGAGCAAGGAAGAGATTGGTTGTCGATGCCGTTTCCAAGAAATCTGGCACGCTTTTTTTAATTTCTGGCATCTATGCCTAAAGCAAAAAGCAAGGAATGTCATAGACCGAAACCAACAAAGATTTATTCTGTAATTTTTTTTCTTTTTTTCCAGATTTCACTCGAATGGAGGCAGTACCTTGTGATGGAGCAATACAGAGTATGAGAGTCTTGGTGAAAGCATGCAGAGGCTGACCATGAAAGGTTCAAGAATATTTTATCCCCTTACAAATAAGTTTGGAAAAAATGCTATGCTTGCTTTAATCTACACTACAGGTGCGAGTTCAATGATAGTTTACTGAGAATTCCCATATTTCCAATATCATACCAAGTTTACTGAGAATTCCTGTACTTACCATTGCTTACCATAGTTTCAAGTTCATACCAAGCTTACCGAGAATTCCCATAATTCCCATATTCTCAAGTTCATACCCGGTTTACCTAGAATTCCCATATTTTCAAGTTCATACCTACATTGTACATGTAGTTTACCCAGAATTTCCATATTCTTAAGTTCATACCTGATTTACTGAGAATTCTCATATTCTCAAGTTCATACCAAGTTTATCAAGAATTCCCATACTTGCCATATTGTCAAATTCATGCCTATTTACCGAGAATTCCCAACCTTCCCATATTTAGGCCTTCAAGTGCCTCCTATATTTTCCTCCACATCTCCTATATTTTGACTTTTTCTCGTGAAAACTGTCACCAATGCTCTGTAATGAGTCAAACTGACATGAGGAAATAAATTTCAGATTATTTTTTTCACCTCGCTTCGCTTGGCAAATATGAAAACATTTCAATCTCTATGCTGAATCAAACAACAGAACAGGTCACCTGAAAGACCACCACTAGGACCACATTCAGTGAGTAATTTCAGGGGTCAAAATGTTCGGTCGTTCACTCGTTTTTACGACCAGAAAAATCTGCTGACGAGTAAAATTGAAGCCCAGGTCGTCCTCCTGACGATCACAAAAAATTGGCTTCCGTAGAAACAAACTGTCAATATCATGGATTTGGCAGAATTGTTAAAAATGTTTGTTCATCTTTCCCGCTGACAGCCCAACTTCGCTGCCGGTCGGCCATGTTTGCTACTTGTGTGGATGCTGGTGTGAAATGGTCCTATGCGGATACACTGTCGACACGAGTGACCTCCCTTCCTTTCCTAACTTCAGGCTATGCCAGCATTAGTTCCCTAGGAACAATTCCACTCATGCACTTTCTCTTACAACATCAACAACACCACGAACTTTCCGTGGCTGACAGCACATGTTTGTTTACATCATGAATTGTCTAGTTGGAGTGATGCACAAAATGACCAGTACTTCAATGAAAGTTTATCACTTTCAAGATTCATGAAGACGAAACAGATCTTCATTCCTGGTTACATTTTGATAATGAAAGTAACAAAACGTCCTGTGAGGTTTGTCTTGAAATTGACAATTCTATGTGCACCTATTACATTTTTATACAACACCATAACCCCAAGAGAAAATGATCTTGTATTATAATATTATGCCGGCATGAGGATGTGCAAGATAATATTCTCAACTTTTTTTTTTTTTTTTTTCCTTTCAACTTTACGACCTGAAAATGGCATTTGGCAGCAGTAAAAAAAAAAAAAAATGAATTACTCCATTAAGATTACAGGTTGAAGGTAATGGATGACCTCAATCTCACTGGGATGACCTCAGTTTTTGACCTGGAAATTTGGAACATTTTGACCCCTGAATTTGATTGAACACCAGAAAACTACCAAGTTGGGAACATACAATGTAGTACAGACCTGTCTTACACTCCTTCATTTCCTATATTTTCCTATATTTTATTCAGAAAGTTACTATATTTCTCCTATATTTTTGCAAATTTCTTCCTATATTTTCACTGTGAGCCACTTGCCGGCCTGCATATTCTCAAGTCCATGCCTAGGTTACTGGGAATTCTCCTACTTCCATATTCTCAAGTTCATACCTAATGGATGGAGAATTCTCATACATGTTCATTGCCCAAATCCCCAATGAAGTCGTTTTCATTCGTATACCAGCAGGTCATGATGTGATTGTCGATGGGCAACCGACGAGTCGAAAATGTGCTATAGCTACCCCACTCTTCATCGGGAAACCCGACGAGCACGAGCATCGGCGACCCTCGTGAAGTTTATACTTCCATATTCTCAATTTCATACCCAGTTTACTGTCCTGGATTTCCTTGATTTCTGAGAAAATTTGTAAAGTCCTGGAAATGTCCTTGAAATTTATTGCCCCTCCCCCCCCCTCTAGCCAAAATAAGTAATTCCTGGAATTTTTTTTCTAACAAAGTAAATTTATTCTTCGATCTAGATCTGTGTGGAACGCGATAGTTGAAAAATATTTTCATGTGCATTGTTAAATTTGCAGCATGAAAACATGGTAAAATATGTTAAAAATGTCCAAGAATATTCAGTTAAAGGTCCTGGAAAAAGGGTAGTAGCCCTGTACTGACAATTCCCATACTTGCCTTATTCTAAAGTTCATACCTGATTTACAGAGAATTCCTGTACTTCCCATATTCTCCAGTTCAGAAGTTCATACCTTGTTTTATTCAGAATTCCATTACTTTCCATATTCTCAAGTTCATAAATTGTTACTGCAAATAGGTCCTGTGGGGCTTCCGGGGATCGACCTGGGATGTCATTGTGCACACTGCCGGTCATGGTAAGAATACGCCTCGGCTCCTCAGAGAGCTTGTTGTAAGAGGCGACTGAGGCACCTGTGGGGTTCCAGGGTGTGAAAAGGGATAGGACCCAGTGTCGTGATATGACTGAAATATAGTTGAAAGCGACGTTAAATCATATTCACTCACTCACTCCGTACGGCAAATAGTATGCAAATATAAATTATTGCCGAAGTCCATGTTAACAGCACAATTGAACAATCGAGCCATTGTCGATGATGAGAATAGAGACTGAACTCTTGATGAATTATATCACTTTTAGCTCTAACTGATGACCTGGCTAACCTCTTAGACCTGCTATTTTTAACCTCATAATATGTATATCTGATGAAAATGTTTGTTTTTCAGACTGCCCACTGTAGGTATTTGCTCGGAATCCTGCAAATCAGAGCTTGGATATAGGTAAATATACATAATCCCACAATATCAGTCCATCTGTCATGTAAGTGTCAGGAGGCTGTCTGGGTATAAAAGTGTAGGTGTGTTTTTTTTTTTAAATTGAACAATAGTCTTGCATAATAGGCCGACCATAGCATGATACAAATATTTGGAGCCCAATGGGACTTCCAGGGATTGACCTGGGATGTTGTTGTGCACACTGCAGGTCATGGTAAGAATAACTTGAGCCTCAGCTCCTCAGACAGCTTGTCGTAAGAGGCGACTGAGGCACTGGGAGTCCCGGGTGTGAAAAGGAATAGGACCCCACCTGTGTGGTTTCCGGGTGTGAAAAGGAATTACATGTAGGATCCAATGTCGTAATATGACTGAAATATAGTTGAAAGCGATTTTAAATCATATTCACTCACTCACTCACTCGAGCCATTGTTGATGATGAGAAAAGAGAAAAAATGATGAATTATGATGAATTATCACTTTTAGCTCTACTAATCTGATGACATGGCTAACCTCTTAGATCTGCCATTTCTAACCTCATAACATGTGTACCGTATCTGATGAAAAAGGTTTGTTTTTCAGACTGCCCACTGAAGGTTTTTGCTATGGAGTCCTGCAAACCAGAGCTTGGATATAGGTAAAATATACCGTACATAATCCTACAATATCAGTCCATCTGTCATGCAAGTGTCAGAAGTCTGTCTGAGTAAAAGTGCAGGTGTGTTTTGTTTTTTTTAAATTGAAGTCTTGCGTAATAGGTCGACCATAACATGTTAAAAATATTTGGACATCGATTGAATTGTGCCAATGATGTTATCTATTTGCTACTCTTGAGTGTTAGCATGATGACCTAGCATACCACCATTCACTATTCTGAGGCACAGTTGATCTTTATCTATATACAGAGAAACCAGTGTAAACCAACACCTGGGTACACTGACCAACCTCTAAATACTGACATTATCCATGGTTTGAACCTGAACCCTGTCAAATCCGACAATATGATCTAGATACAAGCAGGGTCGATTTTTGCAGGTTTCACTGAACTGCATTGATCAGAAGTGGACATTTAGTTCTAACATAACCGCCCTTGCAAAAAAAAAAGTCTTGCCTCATCTTGAGCAGATCTTTTGTTGATTGAGTCTCGCTCCGATTTCGATGGTTAAATATGCAAAAAAAAAATAATAATAATTTTTTGGACCAGTAATTATTTCTTTCAAACTACAGAAATGTTCACTTTTCCAGACTGCTTCAACCAGACAATAGATGCATGAAGAGCTACAGGTAAAGAAAGATCACTTCTTCATCCTTCAGTGCAAGGCTGGAAATAGGTACCTGCCAAATTTTAAAACACCCCTGCAGATCATGATGAACTACTCCAGCTTGAATCTCCATTTACAAAGTTAAAGAGGTCATGGTGCAGAACATTTCCCAAAATAGGGGTGACAAGTAGTTATGACAGGTGCTTATTTCCAGGCTTGCAGTGCATGATTTGGTTACCGGTTAAATCCGGTTCATAATCGTTACATTGTGCCAGTGATGTTAACTATTTGCTACTCTTGAGTGTAAGCCTGATGACCTAGCATACCACCATTCACTTATCTGAGGCACATTCCTGATACTATAGTTTTAACTCGATGCCCCACATTGACGATATATGATGCTGTGTTCTCAGCCATAGAGATGTTTATATTGTATTGGGAAATTTTCTTGAAAAAATGCCTTTCATCTCTGCAACTCTGGAATTCGGTAGCAGCTTGCATCCCTTCATCGCAAATATTATTGAAATTGTATTCTCCATCAATCGCGTGCCTTGAAATAAAATTAGGCGAGCGATCGCTTGCCTCAAAAACGAATGACTGTATTTGAAATACTAAGTCACTTATTGTGGCCGCCTACTTCCATGCATTCCACTTGCTACTTCCAATCTTAGTTACATCCATGAGTGTAACCCGGCTATAACGCTGTTATTGGGGGACCAAATTTGATCCACCTTATAGATTTTCAGTGTTACAAAAGGGCTGTCGATATGCATTTGTTAATTTGGGAGACATGACAGCAGCTGCCTTTTATTAGAATCGGCGCTATATCGAGGCACCTTATAGCGATTGCTATACTGAGGCTAGATTGTATTAAAGCTTACTTCTGTCTGAACTCTCAAAATTAAAAAAAAAGAACTGATTTTTTTTCCACCAACATTATCCATGTTTATTTTCTGGTTTCATTCCCCCATTTGTCTGTACTCTAGACAGGGCCATATCCAGGGTCATTTTGATGCCGGTATACCGGTATGGGCGCCCAAACTCAAGGTCAAAAATATCTTTTTTGGCTGCTTAATCTTACTACATTAAACTGGAGTTCAACTGGAGCCTTCTTCAAACTTTGTAATTCAATACAGTGTCGCGACCGCTATCATAACTTCTGAGTTCAATACACATCGAACACGCGTTGCTGGCCACACTTTATGCATTACACACTTTAAATGGCATTGCATTTACCCCTCTAGTAGGCAATGATCGCTGTGCTACGGTGGTTTTCGCCTGGTCTTCCTACAGCAATCAAAAACTTGAGAACAACTGATGTGTAGGGAATGCGCTATATCGGTGGCAACAACAACGACCACGTGTTTGAGAGAATAGGATTACGGGAAAACGGGGAAATATACACCCTGGCACTGATTAAAGCACTGAAATGGTATTTTCGAGGATCCAACAAACCCTGATGTAAGTCAACAGCATCGGAGATTCCGTGGTTTTTGTGCAGCAGCAACAAACATCAAATTTACGTGCAACAACAACAACAGCATTATACCGGTATGCCCAAAAAATCTCTGGATACGGCCCTGCTAGACCAAGCCCTTCACTCGAGACCCATCCACTCATCTTAGCTGGAGACCCATCTTTTGGATGGTTAAATTGATAATGATTTTGGACTGGAGAAAATTCTGATGGATGGGTGGTGGAGAGGAAAAGTAATAAATCTAGGATAATTTAAATGACAAAAGTTTCGCTGTCATCCTATTATTTCAGTCAACAGATAGTAGAGTGCTATTTTCAGCAGCTACTGCCTGTACATATATTTTCGAAAGTCAGAGATAAAAAAAATGTACTGGAGAAATAGCAGGTACCAAAAAGCAACTTCAACTACATCTATAATCAGGGTTCATACGCCTCCTGGAAAATCCTTAAAACTCCTGCTATTTAATTGCTAAAGTCCTCGAAAATGCTTAAAAATAAAGTTAAACTCTTGGAAACTTCCGGTAGAACTCCATTTTGTCTTCTGTGAGAACCAGCGAGGTGAGTGCCATGCATTACTGTGCTAAAATTTGTTTCTCAACTTTGTTTATTTGCTCCTCTTTGTTGCAAGAGACTTGTTGTACTAAAGACTCCTGGAAAATTCAAATTATTGACCTGGAAACTCCTGGAATTGTATGAACCCTGAGCAGAGCTACTGACCAAAACCTGTTTTTCTGAAAGTCGGAGATAAAAAAATGTACTGGTCTGAAGAAAAGCTGCTATCAAAAGCTGAACGATACATGAACCACATATGTAATATGACTGATCCAAGACTATGTCCTTCACACCCTGCCAATGATGTTATCTATTTGCTACTCTTGAGTGTAAGCATGATGACCTAGCATACCACCATTCACTATTCTGAGGCAACGGTGTGAAGCCAACATGAACATTTTGAACTAAATAAAGGTTAAGAAGCTCTGTATCTCCTAAAACCAGTCTGATTCCATGTGCTTGTGATTTGTGATCGAAATTACCAGTTCCAACTCGAGGTGACTTTAGTCGACCCTTCAATTCTACACAAAAAGTATGTTTAGTACGGACAAAATAGCCATTTTATATTGTAATCTCTACGTCAAAAGTTAATGTCGACCCGATGTTTGAAATGGGACCTTCGTCCATTTTTATACGCCCGCCCAAAAGGCGGTCGTATTATGGGATGGCGGTTTCCGTCCGTCTGTCCG
The DNA here is from genome assembly GCA_036873755.1 of Hanleya hanleyi. Classification (NCBI taxonomy): domain Eukaryota; kingdom Metazoa; phylum Mollusca; class Polyplacophora; order Lepidopleurida; family Hanleyidae; genus Hanleya; species Hanleya hanleyi. Next base: position 26,439 of record JAVTVY010011210.1, on the reverse strand, counting down.
TCTGTCCGGTTCTCGTGTCCGGTCTATATCTGGGACAGTTTCCTATCCACAGCTCCAATTTTTGGTGAGTGGATACCCTACGGGGAGACGATGTGTCGCGTACCAAAATGAAGGTCACGGTCACAGGTCAAAGGTCACTGGCCTAAAAAACAGGAAATCACTGAAGTGTTCGTGTCCGGTCTATATCTCTGAACGTTTTCTATCCACAGTTGCAATTTTTTGTGAGTGGATACGCCAGGTGGAGACGATGTGTCGCGTACCAAAATTGAGGTCGAGGTCAGAGGTCAAAGGTCACTGTTGCCAAAAATCAGGAAATCATTGATCGTTGACAGTTTTCTATCTAAAGTTCTAATTTTTGGTGAGTGGATGCCCTAGGGGGGGAACGATGTGTTGCATATTAAATGTAGGTCAAGGTCAGAGGTCAAAGGTCAGTGTGATTAAAAAATCAGGAAATCGTTAAAAATTTCTAATTTTTTGTGAGTGGGTTCAATAGGCGGAAATGAAGTGATGCGTACCAAAAATTAGGTCAAGGTCAAAGGTCACCGACCCCAAAATTAGGAAATTATTAAAAATAACATTTTTTGTGTCAGTAGATACATTAGGGGGACACGATGAGTCACATACCAAAAGGTCAAGGTCAAAGGTCAAGGTCACTGTGACCCCAAAATCGTGAAATTGTTAAAAATCATGAATTTTTGTGTCCATTGAGAAATTGAGGGGAGACGGTTTGTCATGTACCAAAATTTAGGTCAAGGTCAAAGGTCAAGGCCACTGTGACCCCAAAATCAGGAAATCATTAAAAATCATTATTTTTTGTGTGCATTGTTAGATTGAGGGAAGACAATGTGTTGTGTATCAAAATTTAGGTCAAGGTCAAAGGTCAAGGTCACTGTGACTCAGAAATCATTAAAAGTCACATTGACATATGCCTGTCGAAGACGAGGTCGTGTAATGCGATGTTGCGTTCTGTCCATTCATCCATTAAAATTTGTTGTCCATGCGATAGCTCTAGTTTCAAGGTATGGATTGGTACCAAACTTTGAGTATACCTAGCTTACTCGCATGGCAAAGTGGAGCCATACATATGAGGTCAATTTGTCAAAGGTCTAGGTCGCAAAAATGAATCAAGCTTAGCTGACTAAATGTGTTGGAATATTCAAAAGTCTTTCCCCTGCATTTATATGATATTGTCCTGTTGAGTTGTCTCCCATGTTTGAAACGCTTCATTTAGTTAAACTGTTGTGAAATAAAAACCATACATTTACTAATTTAACGGGGAGAGGAGTCCTTTATGAACTTCACACTTGTTTATTAACTCAAGGACAAAGGTTTACTTCATCCCTTTCTTCTTCCTTCATGAAAAATTCTCTCATCTGAAAGGAATTCATTTGCAGGAAAACTACTATTTTCTTGTGTTTGACTATTGTCGATTTCAGTGTGGGATATGTGAGCTCTAAGCTATTGCTTCAAGGTCAACTAGTTACCAAGAGTTGAGCTCATTTTAGTTTATCATTCAATAGAAGATGTGATATATGTTACATTCTTATAAGCAAAAAATTGTAGACCTTTCTCTGGATTGCTAGATCAATTGGAATCAAGGCTATCAAACAATCTTGAAATTTGAACCAATGTAATTCCAGATATACGGGCGTATATTGAAGCCCCTTGGGCTCTTGTTGGCTTTTAATATACATTTGGTCATTGATATTTCTTAATTTATCTAGGACATCTTGCAGCAAATGATACTTCAATGTAATATCGCAGCATATGATATTTAAAACAGTGAATTCGTTATGGTTTAAGGTGTTCTATTTTAGATTTATGAAAAAATTCATGCTAAACTGAATATGCAAAAACAGAAAAGCCCAACTTTGAACGTCCTATCGATGCGGGTTTATGTCACTTTTGACTCTAATATAAAACTTGAGTATTTTTTCTGAACTTAGCAAAATTGGGGAATTTAGCCATGCTGCAACACCGAAGGGAGTTTCCCGTATGTAAACTAATTGCCTTCAAATACCTGGCTCTGATTTCAGAATTGAGGCCACAACAAGTGTTGATTATCGGAAACGAGGTTATTCTTAGTTTCATTAAAATTGTCAGTATATTTATCTTCCACAGAAGATTGTGCTGGTCTACAGAGGTCCAAGGACAGAAAGGTAAGATATCCACAATACCTACGCAAGATAAACATTATCCATCTTGGGAGGGGAGGGATTTAATTCAAAATATAGAGTCCTATTCCTTTTAACGCCCGGACCCCACGGGTGCCCCAGTTAGTCGCCTCATTATAACAAGCTCTCTGAGGGGCGAAGGCCTATTCTTGCCATGACCTGGAGTGTGCACAACGACACCCCAGGTCAGTCCCCGGGAGCCCTTGATTTGTTTTCGTAACAGTTCTGGATATAAATAGATAAAGTGGTTCCCTGAACCTAGCAGTGGCGATTGTTTCACAGACTATATTTTCCATGTTAAAGGTGAAATGCAAAGCTTTTGAGATTCTCCTGTTTACATGTTATTTAGGTTGAGTAATGATAGAAATACCTGTCCATCTACTTCACTTGGATACATTTGAATTATCTTGTCTGCTGGAATCTTTTTACAAGTTGATATCCCTAGCCCAGCTGAATTCAGATTTACAAAATGTCATCGTTTATCTTCCCTTGATTGTGATGTCACGTACGACCAGCTGACCGGACACTGAATGTTAGAAGTATTGACGTCCGGCCATGTGGTCTGATGTGACGTCACAAACTAGCATCAAACAAGGGCAGATAAGCGATGCGGATTGAAATCCATCCGGCTTGAGATACTAATCAAAAGCTACCACAAGACAGAATTATTCAAATAAAACGAAATGAAGTAGATAGGCTGGTAGTTCCATCATTAACTAGCCCAGGAAGAGTATAAAAAGGAAAATATGAAAACCTTTGCATTTCACCTTTAACATGTTTAACACAACAGATGACAAATGACAGCTAAACAGTGCATTGTACCACATGTTCTTGTGTTGTAATTTGGCTTGTTATTTATTACATAATACAAGGTATAATGTATGCATTTCACTTCTCTCTCGTATGTGGATACATGCTCTCTGTGTCTGTTATAATCGATACTGGTATGCCAGTAATTCAGAAGGTTACCAGGGTTCCCAGCCACTCGGTCTAAGGCGCTTCGCTGGTGACCGCTAGCCTCACACCGCTGAACCGGCAAGGGTTCGAGCCCAGCTGGTCCATGTGTGAAAGTTTGTCAGTTACTTGCCGAAGGGCGGTGGTTCTCCCCGGGTACCTCCACCAACCAAACTGACTGTCACCATATTAGTGAAACAAACTTGAGTGTGACATTAAGCCAAATTCCCTCCCTTCCTCCCTGCCAGCCAATCGGGGAAATCAGGGAAAATAATTTTCCAGTCAGGGAAAACTCAAAGAATTTGAGAAAAATAGCCAACATCAGGGAAAACTCAGGGAAATTGAGTAGGAAAGAGAGGAGTCCCATGTGGCTGGCTATGTTGGCTTTTTAGTGCACACCAGGGATGCACATTTTCTTTCTTAAGGGCTTATCTAGCATAGCTTGAACTCTTATCAGGACTAATTCTTTCATAACTACATGCAATGTGACCATGAATTCTGAGCTACAACTGTGTCATGGAGGAAATTTTTCTCAGGGAATTTGGGAAATTAATCAGGAAAAAAAATCCGGGAATTTGTGGATATATGCTCTCGGTGTCTGTTATAATCGATACTGGTATGCCAGTAATTCAGAAGGTTACCAGGGTTCCCAGCCACTCGGTGGTCTAAGGCGCTGGTGGACTAATCAGGACTAATTCTTTCATAACTACATGCAATGTGACCATGAATTCTGAGCTACAACTGTGTCATGGAGGAAATATTTCTCTGGTAATTTGGGAAATTAATCGGGGGGGAAAAATCCGAGAATTTGTTTCCATGAAAAGCTGGGAACCCTGGTTACAAACATTGACAATGGAAGGATGGGTTGAGATTTTCATAGAGAACTGGTACATAATAAGTTTGATGGAGATGAGGTGATGAATATTAATAGTGAACAATGGGAATCTCCCTGAACCCTCGTGTTGAGTTCATTTTCTGATCATCTTCTCCAACTAAAGTAGATCCATGGGGGGGGGGGGGCATAATTAGGAAATTTAAGTATTATTTATGCAAAATGTTGCCATTCTTGCCCCCCCCAACACACAACAAAAATATGATGCAGCCCAGTCTGCTACTGCAAAATCTGTTTCTGAATTTTGTACATGCTTAATATTGACAACTAAATAATAAGTAACCCATTTTGTTTTGAAGTATGAAGGAATGTATTTCAAGTTTCTGGAGTGAAAGTAATTGTGCTATATCACTGCGGCGCACATTTCAGATCCTGCGAGTCCCAGCTGTGGACCTGGCTACAGTTTCATCCATTTGACGATGGAGTGAAGTTAACTCCTTAATATAGACTCTTAACCTGAGGTAAGTAGTATAAAGTTAAATTTCCTTTTAAATTTGTTTTGACTCCTTCTGTCCCTTGGCATCTTGTAGAGCAACAAAATTGTGAACAGCTTAGAACAATAGAGCTGAATATCGGCAGAACATTTTATTGTAATTTAATTTTAAAAACATTTTTTTCCCCCTGGGAAGTAAATTCTGTGGTTGTAAATTATAGAGGTACTTGTACAGTGATGATGAATCTATTGACAGATAGGGACAGATGAAATCTGTGATAACAAACTGTCAACTGATGCTGTACAGTCAAAAACAATATTGTAGTATTTAGGAAAAAAAAAAAGTTTGCACAAATATGCATGGGAATACTAATCCAGTCAAATTTATGCTTGCAGTGAAGATGACGGATCTAGAGTATTGACAGGATTGAACTCAAACAGGTAACAATGATCTGTTTCTTGTTTGTGGTTGTCAACATTAGGCCTAAGAGAAAATTGTGTTTCCGGTAACCTGACCAACCTGAAAAAATGTGACTACCTCAAAAGTTTTTATTGCGTTTTGGAAAAAATACTACACAAATATATTGACCTACCTCATCATAAAAACTCTAGTCAAAGTGTCGATCGAGGTAAAATGAGAGAATTTTACAGGCTAGATTCTAGGTTAAATAAAACTGACAAAAAAAAAATTCTCTATCTGGATTTTTTTTCTGGGCATTGCAGGAAACACAGTATTTATTTGTTCAGGCCTTAGCTAGGGCCTACTGTCTGTCCCAGACGATATATCCGAGACCTTTACGGCGATATTTCGGAGACAATTGATTAGAGGATATTGAAACTTCACACAAGAGATAAACTAAAAAATACCAATTTTATTCCAAAGTATCAAGAAAATCCTTCCAGTAGTTCTCAACAAATCGCGAAAACAAGAATTAGATGGGAGATTTATAGGTTATTTTACGACGTCATGACGTCAAGCCTGCATGTTATAACATTGGCAGATCAACGTCATGGTAGCCCCAAAATAACATGGTAGGTATTGGTGATTTTCGTCAATTCCCAACAGATTTTAATGAAACATGGGGGAAAAATTATTATTTGTTAGTTAATATACTGTGTGAAGTTTCAATGCTTTACGATAAATTGTCTCCGAAATATCGCCGAAAACGTCGCGGAATATATTATCTGGGACAGACAGTAGACTGTTTGCCTACCATCTATATCCATACAGTAGATAAGTTATGTCCCGCATTCGTTTCATGGAATATGGACTGAAGTCAAATTCTTTTGGATGATAATTACACCAGCAGACGAATTGGTTACCACATTTCAGGTTGGTGAGAGGAACACTGGGTATATAATGACTGTCAGTGATGACTTACTGGTGAGTTTTATGATACTCTGTGATATCCAGTGTGTTACTGAGATGGTCTCCACTTTGTGCATTTAACTTTCCTAATTAGGACCTGACCAGAAAAATCAGGCAGCGGGCTGGGATGCACTTTGGTGGTTACACGATAAATATGATAAAATTTATTCAGACCATCAGAAAGTCGAAAACAGTCCTGCATATTAAAAAATGATATACCGGTACTAGACTCCCATCGATATTTCTATGGCAAATTCTATGGTGTTGCTGATCCCAACCATGTGGATGTACAATAGTCACAGAATGTTCAGCAAAGTTATCTCCCTTGACCAAGTCAATGAGTTGCCAACCTTGAATTCGTTTGTAAATACATGTATGATGAGTATTGGATAAGGCTTGGACAACGAAAGGTTTGCAGGCATGTATGATTCATAGTATATCACTGTCTAAATGCAGTGAAACCTGAGTATGATTGGGACCAGGTTTTGATCAGGTTGTGTTCTATAAAAGTTCAAAATACTTAAAATTCTCTCTAGTTGGACCATGAATAGGGTCGGTATTTAGAGGTTGGTCAGTTTATCCAAGTGTCGGTATTCATAGATTTCACTGTAATAGGAACTTACCAAAATTGAAATAACAATAAAACGATACTCCTAGAGCTCATATCCGTGTGTACTCTGAAATCTTCAGTAAAATGTAAGTAAAATGACCAATCATAGACTGGAAGACTTGAGTAAAATGACCAATGATAGACTGGAAGACTTTACTACAAACATGATTAATACAAAAGATTTTGATGCAAAATCCTGTCTACCATCTATAATTATTGGATATGACAGTGGGGATGAGTAATTTCAACCGGGTTTGGGGTTTTTTATTTGTTTGGTTTTTTTTTGCCTTTTGTGGGCATCCTGAATAATGCTTAGGCATCACAGGGCCGAAAATAAATATAAGCAAGTACTGAAATTCCGAGTGACTTGATTTGTTTGCTCGTTGTATCCTAGGTCATCTTTGACCTTGCATTAGGCTACCAGAATATAGGTAAACATGGATAGATAGACACCGCTTTTTAGGGCCACAATCATTGGCTCAAAAATAATTTTCCAGAAACTCGACATCCCGAAGATAACTGAATTTCACCTGGAATTACGCAGAAATCCAGTATTTCCCCTTTATTATTATTTAGAAAAGCCAATATTAACTTAATTTTAGTTGGAAAGTGGGCATTCAAGTATTGTGTATGCAGCAAGGGGGGAGGGGGGGGGTCTAATTATCAGGATTTCTTCCTATGTATGTTGGGTTAAATTATGTGTATGGGAGCGAGATAAAAAAAAATTGTTCTTTTTGCGAACATAATACTTAAATGGCCTTGAAGACCTTTTCTATTCCTAAACACTGCCTTCTTGACAAAACTCAACTTTGCATGAAGGTTGTCTACGAATCCAGCATTAATCTATACTACCCCTGCAGGAATTGAGAAGGGAGCCAGATGATGAGATTATTGAACTCTCTCACTGAATGTGGTGTGGAAGAACTAAATATCTGATGGCAAACAGCAAAATATATCTGTCCCCCATCCCCACCACCCAACTGCCATTTCTGTTCAGACAGAATACACATGTAACATACCATCTTGGCTTGCTGAGGGCATTTCACTTAACACTACCCTTAGCTAATCACCATGATTCGAGATGTATTTCACATGGAGCCACCTATCACTCGCAAAAGACGAATATCTGAAGGGAGATAATCCTGCTCGAAAGTTGTTCCCAAAGCATCAAATCACATGTCCTCCCCATTTAAACGAGCCAGTGAAATTATCTGTATTTAAATATTTCGAACTGAGCATCTCAGACATGTTAGTTTCACTTGAGAGCACGAGGCGCAGGACTGGGGGATTCTACAAAGATCAAAATGAAGTTGTGCGAATAAGCCATTTTATTTCTCACTCTTATGGGGCATGCTTCTTAAGAAAAGTCATATTACAAATGGCCTAACATATTTGAAAAAAAATAAAATCGAGGGTAGTTGACAGGAAAATGATATGCTTTTTACCCCTCGGCCAACTTTGGCCGAAGGGTATTGTCATCATGTACGGCTGTCCGTACGTCCGTCCGTCCGTTCGTTACCGCGATATCTACAGAACCGTTTCATGCATGGCAACCAAACTTGTTACATCTATTTATCTTCAAGTAAATCAGAAGCCTATCGAAAATGAGTCATCTCGGACAATATTTTGCAGAGTTATGGCCCTTTTTACAAATAAAAATCCATTTATGATATGTTATTGTGATAATTTCAGAACCGTTCCATATACAACATCCTAACGTGATACAGTTGTTTCTCTTGACCTGAATTAGATGCCTATCGAAAACGAGTCGTGTCAGAAAGTATTTTGCAGAGTTGTGCCCCTTGTCCATTTATGATTTGTTATTGTGATAATTTCAGAACCGTTCCATATACAACATCCTAACGTGATACAGTTGTTTCTCTTGACCTGAACTAGATGCCTATCGAAAATGAGTTGTCAGAAAGTATTTTGCAGAGTTATGCCCCTTGTCTAATAAAATCCACCAATTCCTATGTTAAGTTTGCCTATAATTTTTATATCATGTTTGTATACTATCACATTTATTTATTGATTGGATGACTGATTTATTCTCTTACACAATTGCGAAGAACAAACGTATATCTATAGTGTATGTATTTATTCCAGAAACAAATTAATTTGGGGAGGAAAACTTCTTCTTTTTTTCAAAGAAAGTACACTTAGGCCAGATTTTTTTATTCTCTTGGTTTACGGATCCGCCGACCCCAAAAAACGGGTTTACTGAAAAAAAATATAATTTCCAAATGTTTCTTTTTTTTTTCTCCGCCGACTCGATTTTCCCGTCAATGAAAAAAAAAATCCGGAGAACTCTGTGGCAAAATTCTGTGTGGAAATCGCTCTCCGCGAGGGAAGACAACTCTTCCGCCACTTGGTGGCGCTATCCTAAATACTCCCCGCAGTGTTGTTATCGCCATTCTGTGCACAAATGTATAGCTTTTGGGCATTCCCAGTGTTTGGAGAGTTCCTTGACTTACTTATGCGGGACATGGCGATAATGGTGAGAGCTAATGTCAGATTCGTCAGATGAATTACATTTATATTCAATCGTAGCTTTCGTAATAATAGCCATCCATTGTAACTATGACGAGATTGGGAAAGCCCAGGGCCTGGGGAATCAGCTTTCCAACGTGACCTAGATCATGAAAAACAACCGCTGGAAAGCGGAGATGCACGCCTTCAAATATGACCGAAAAAAAACCCTCAAACTCTTCGCAATTTCGCGAAGTCTCTCCTCTGGAAGCTGCGTTTATTCTGACAAATGTCCACGGATAAATGAGTATTCATCTGTTATTTCTGGGCATTGTAATCAAAGAAATATTTGCTCACAATCTTCGGAAATTTCGTAGGTTTGTGCTTTTTTTTTTTTACGTGGTTGTTGTTCATTGAAACATCCGAGGATTGCAGTATCATTTTGCAAATTACGAACATGTCGGAGAGTTTACTGATTTTTATTTGGAATAAAACTGCATTTCTTGAGGAAAATAATACACACACATAGTTTTTGTTGAAATATATTATTTAAAAAGGACATAAAGCAATAAGTTTCTGAAATGCAGACAAAAACACATGAACACCTTCTGTTTTGGAGATAATTATTCAACTTTACTGACTGCCCTGAGCTGGAAGCAGTGGGGATCAGGCCAAGAAAACTATCTGGGGCTGACAGCTAGGATAAGCTGCAGTACTGAATGAGCTAATGGACGACGGCTGAATAATGAATGATGGACCAGACGCTTGTAATTCCTGCGAAGATTCTGCAGTCGTTTGGCAAGCGGTATGTGTTTGTGCGAGCCCACAAGGAGACTGAGAAAAACCCGTCCACGCAGATATAAATGTCTTTGATATTCTTAGGAGTGCACAGAAGCAATACGATCTTCTTCCGAAGTCAAGGTTTTGTATAGATCAAAAAGTTATCAAAGCGGGATGTTATCAAAACGGTCAAATATTCGAATAGTATATATTTTGCCTAAATCGAATTTTCAGTGATAAACCGGTAACCTAAAAGTGTTCTACACAAATTTTTCGAAACCTGTTCAATCATCAATAGTAATATGTGATATGAATTTCATTATTCAAGACATTTTCAAAGTGGCATATACAAATTTATACAAGGCTAGTTCAGTTTTATGATTTTTAATCTCAACCCTTGGGCATAGGGATATTGTCTTTGTTAAGTACGTCTGTCCACCTGTCTAATATTAACCTGTCTGGTCTGGCCTAGCCTATGACAGGTTTAAGTAAACTATTCTGTTTTGATTGTAGACATTTTCCCAGTGACAGTGTCATGTGAATGTTTCAGGAATATAAAAGAGAGATTCCGTCCAGCAAATCACTTTTCATCTCGTTTTCTTGTTTTATGGGTTAACAATGCAAGCTTTTATCACTGATCAGACATTCAGCAGGCAGCTGTCCTGCATACTAGATACCGGCCATGATTTTACTTCCAACATTTAAAAATCTAATTTTGTTGTGCTCATTTTTTTTTAGGGAGATTTTTTTTTTCTTTTTTTTTTCCGACCGACCGACCCAAATTTTTGGGGCCTTCAATCCGTAAACCAAGAAAAAAAAAAAACTGGCCTTACAATACCAGGGGTAAATATTTCTTCCCACAAGCCAATCAATTGGTAGAGACACCCTTACATTATAGTAGCTGGGGTTCAGAGCCGAGGGGTTTGGATAGCGCAGCTTCATGTTATTTTGTGATGGGGGCACTTCGATCCCACCAAGGGATCATTTCAATTTATCGCTTTCTGGGGGTGTCTCTTCGTTTTATGAATGTGATTGCGACGACGTGAGCTCGCACAGGACCAATCGGATGTGATCATTTGAGAATCGCTCTAATACTCAGATATCACCCATTACCACATGGCTATGTGCAGAAGTTTCTACGTATTATCGTGCCATGTGTTCTGATGATGGTAACATAAATATCTCCATTCACACTTCGAAGTAACCATGATAGATTGGACCATCTAAGCCTTAAAAAACCGAGGGGTCAATTTTCGTGTATAAACCAGATGCGAGCCAATCATAACCTACCAATTTAGTCTCTCAGTATAGTTAGTCATTCCTCCTAGTGTGGTGGTGGGGGTGGCCAGATACATAGGGTAGCCAATCAATAACCCATTCTGAAATTTGAATGGTTTTGACGTCCATCTTTGAACAGAACCAGTAGGCTGATATATCCAGGCTAATTTGAAGTGTGAACAGCGAAGTTGGCTTGTGTATAAAGATGACATTTCATTGCCAAATACAATTTGGTCCATCCCCAGGTGCCATATTCCAGTCTTAATTTTAACAGACCTTACTCCACAGTGTACTTCTGCAATCATCAGTTCCACTCTAGTAATGTTTTTTCAATTTTCCTTCCAGAATCGATCTGGGATTGTCGTAATTCCATGGATTTGTGCAGTGGCCGACAAACAAAGAAAGACTTCTGAAGAATACATAGTATCCAGTCATTGTTCGTACTTGAGATGGCTCTTCGTGGCGTTAGTCCATCATGAAGATCAGAACAATGGAGATGACGACTGCCTTATCTTGCTGAATGCAATGTAAACCATAATTCTCTCTCTTGAGGGTACGGCGCATCACGTTGGGCACACCGGTTCTCGTCCGATCACTGAAGTTAAGCAGCGTTGAGCTTGGTCAATACTTGGATGGGTGACCGGGTACTGTACTGGCTGGGCTGATCAGTGTCCAGAATAATAGGGACTGTGGACACTCGTGTTCTGGCACATGTAGGCACCGTCGTGATATGACTGAAACAATGTTGAAAACGACGTTAAATCCTACTCACTCACTCTCTCTCTTGAGAGACGAGTCTGCATAGCTTTTCTTCCATCAACACGTTTTCTTGGGGATGTGCATCTTCTGACTGTTATTAACAGTCCAAAATTTCCTCCACCAACTCACGATCTGAGACGGCTAAAAGACGATCTCTCTCGATGTTACAGAATGTCGCTTGTTTATACATTTCAGTTCGCGTGAACTCTATGTAAGACGGGTGTTGCAGTATGAATTATTCCTGACATTTCACCATGGTCATCAGAGCTACTAGGTTCAGGAACATTATGCGTCTCGTTAATAAATGGATGAGGCAAGATGGAGATAATTGGGGGTGATGGTGTTTGTTTGGAAAACGGTAACTGTTTTATTAGAGCCTTGTAGACATGTCCCCTTTTGTGATATACACTACCCAAACAACAACCATCATTTGTCTTGCCCCATCTGTCTGCGAGCCGTTGACGAAGTGAGAAAAATTCAGTATTAGCATTAACAGCCAAAGGTCATTTCTTAAGGGCTGACAAATTAAACCAAAAAACAGAGCTGCTCCGGGTGATTGTGTGTGGGTGAATGAGTTGGTGATTGTTTGAATGAATGAATCCGTGATTGTTTGAATGATTGAATGAATCAGTGATTGTTTGAATGCTTGAATGAATCCGTGATTGTTTGAAATGAATCAGTCAGTGATTGTTTGAACAAGTCACTAATTGTGGGAGTCAATGAGTCATTAATTGAATGAGTCAATGATTGTGCGAGTCAATGATGCAATGATTGTGCGAGTCAATGATTGTGTGAGTCAATGATTGTGTGAGTAAACAACTGAATTAGTGATTGGTTGTGAGAGTCATTGATTGTGAGAGTGTGAATGAAAGAGTCTGAATGAATGCATGATTCAGTGATTGTGTGAAAATGAGTTAGTGTGCGAGTCAGTGAGCATTTGTAATGAATGAGTCAGTGATTGTTTGAATGAATGAGTCAGTCATTGTATGAATCAGTCGATGAGTCAGTCATTGTGTGAGTCGAGAAGTCAGTAATTGTGAGTCGATGATTATGTGAATGAATGAGCGACTATAATGATAGGCTTCTAAAGAATGCCGGGTTTGTTCTCCACTGTTGTCCTTCTAACAGGAGGCAGTATTTCCGCCTATAGAACTTTGATACCACCTTTGACCTTCAACCATATATTACACACAATATATTTATAAAATAAACCATTTTACCCATTGCATCTCACTTTTGTTTGTTTGGTTCTTTTGTGCAATGTATCTGTCACTTCATTGCCTTGTCATGATTCTTCCATTGAGCACTCTCACTGGAGCACAAAAATAATCTTCGTGACTGCCCGACACCCATGTGGTTCTTTTCCCTTAAACCAATTAGACACTTGTCATTCTGATTGCCTCGAGAACACTATCGGAACTCTTACCAGACACAACAGGACACCCCCAGACACCACCCAGGCACACCCGGACACATCCTCTTGTCCAATCAGATTTCGGATCCGGTCCCTAGCCGGACACGAGGGATATAGCTCGTTTTTTTGCAACTAGAATCACTTTCCACACCGCCTCTGATCGAAACCGGTCAGGCTTCACTGTGCGGTATCTCTACAGCTCTCGTATTGTCTCCCGCAACACGTGTATATCCTAGAATATAGCATAATTTGAAAATATCCTGCGCGTACAGAATGACCCTTTGTTAAAATATCTGATTGTCACATCAAAAATGTGCTGTAAAGGAGACAAAAATGACTTTATATGTAGCAGTGGAGGTATATATTTTTTTTAAACTATGGGAGAAAAAGATATGTACATTTGAATCAAGAGAAAGTTTGTGATGAACTGAGGAAATATACAGCTATTGTCGGTATAAACACCTCAATGTCACCTCAACGTAATATCTACATAGGATTTGTAATCCATGCGTTTTGTGTTGACTAGGTGTGTGTGCGACCTAAATGGTCACCTGCATGACCTACAAAGGCAACCATTTACTGGCTAAGACCATGGAAAACAGAATAACACATCCCTTTTATGGAGAGTGACCTAAATAAGAGCCGGAATATAGCGCAACTTTTTCAAGTTGTGCGAGGATTATAAAAACGCGAAGGTAGAAAGTGTGCAATATTGTCTGATTGTTAGATTGCCTAAACAACTAATAACAATAATACTGTTAAAATGCATACACTAATATGATCACAGTAGCCTGGCCTGTGAGATATTGGATGGTCGATGTCTATTTTTCAATAAATTATGAAAATTAATAAATATATAATTTTTTTTTACATAAATGTTCTTTTTCTACTTTTTTTTCTGAGCATTTCCGTTTCCTCTTTGGCTCCATTATTCCCTAAAATGTCAAACCGAGTTACTACAGTTTTTAACTCATCTGGGCCGAAGGCCCGATGGGCTTATGTCATGGCCTGACTGTCCGTCTTCCGTCGTGCGTAAACATCTTCTTCTCTGAAACCGCTTGGCCGATTAAGCTGAAACTTGGCTTGCATGTTCCCCCCAATGAGTACACCAGAATTTGTTCATGCGGTGTCGATACGATTTCAAATATGGCGGCCATCTTGAATTTGCCAGTGAAATCTTGTCATTATTTTTCGGTAATATTACTTCATGGATCTTTCTCAAATTTGGTACAATGGTTCCCCTTTGGGTCTAGTTGTACAAAATGTGTACATTAGTCCAATTTGAATATCCAATGTGGCCACCAGACGGCCATCTTGGATTTCCCCATGAAACTTTGTTATCGCGATTTCTCAGGAACTGCTTCATGGATCTTTCTCAAATTTGGTACACAGCTTCCCCTTGGGGTTTAGTTGTGCAAGATACCTTTTGCGGTCTGATTCAGAAATCCAATATGGCTACCAGGCGGCCATCTTGGATTTCCCGATGAAACATTATCGTGATTTCTCAGGAAGTACTGCATGGATCTTTCTCAAATTTGGTACACAGGTTTCTCTTGGGGTCTAGTTGTACAACATGTGTACTTTAGTCCAATTTGAATATCCAATATGGCCACCAGGCGGCCATCTTGGATTTCTCCATGAAACTTTGTTATCGCGATTTCTCAGGAACTACTGTATGGATCTTTCTCAAATTTGGTACCCAGGTTCCCCTTGGGGTCTAGTTGTGCAAGATACCTTTTGTGGTCCGATTCAAAAATCCAATGTGGCCATCTTGGATTTCCCGATGAAACATTGTTGTCGCGATTTCTCCGCAACTACTGCATGGATCTTTCTCAAATTTGGTACACCGGTTCCCCTTGGGGTCTAGTTGTGCAAGATACCTTTTCTGCTTCGATTCGAAAATCCAATATGGCCACCAGGCGGCCATCTTTGATTTCCCCATGAAACATTGTTATCGTGATTTCTCGGGAAGTACTGCATGGATCTTTCTCAAATTTGGTACACAGGTTCCCCTTGGGGTCTAGTTGTACAACCTATGTACTTTAGTCCAATTTGAATATCCAATATGGCCACCAGGTGGCCATCTTGGATTTCCCTATGAAACATTGTTATCGTGTTTTCTCAGGACTTGCTGCATGGATCTTTCTCAAATTTGGTACACAGATTCCCCTTGGGGTCTAGTTGTGCAAGATATCTTTTCTGGTCCGATTCGAAAATCCAATATGGCCACCAGGTGGCCATCTTGAATTTCCCCATGAAATTTTGTTATCGTGAATTTTCAGGAAAGTACTGCATGGATCTTTGGTACAGGTTACCCTTGTGGTCCAGTTGTGCAAGATACTTTTTTTGCTCCATTTCGAAAATCCAATACGGCCGCATCTTGAATTTCCCTTCAAAATTTCCCTTCAAAATTACTGCATGGAACATTTAGTGTTCAGGGGGGACAACACAAGTTAGAAACTCATCTATTGCAGTTCTTTAGAGCTACTTTCTCCAGTTACAGCCAGATGAGCTACAGTGCCGTGGCACTATCTTTAATTGTCTATTATACCCTGTCCTCTATGACATAGAATAAAAGAGAAGTTGGTCATTTGAAAACATTCTCAAAAATGAACAAAAGCCTACCTTTTCAAATGCCATCCATGTATTACTTCCTAATGTTGGTTGGTTGAACAGGCTCCAGATCTGAAATCCCTCAGTTGTCAATATGGTTCCACAAGAAATAGTAACATTTGCTCGAATCATTAATTTGCAATTATCGCACCATGCAAGCGGAATTAGAACTATTCGTTGACACATTCATAATGCAGGAAATATGTTCTTGTTGCATTTGCGCACTACCATAGCATACTCAAGGAGAACGCACTGGGTAAATACCTTCCAGTCTGTGTCCAGTCCAATACAGGCCTTCAAGTGCCTCCTATATTTTTGAGTTATTCCTATATTTTAAACTAACCCTCTATTTTGACTTTCTCATGAAAACCTTCACCAATGCTCTGAAATGAGTCAATTTGGCATGGGAAAATACATTTCAGAAAAATATGAAAACATTTCAATTTCTTTTTCTTGAAGCAAGCAGCAGAACGGATCTCCTCAACCACCACAACTGTGACCGCATTCAGTGGAAATAATTTTATTAAACACCAAGAAACTACCAATTTTGGAACATACAATGTAGTAGTGACCTGTCTTACACTAACCTTACTTCCTATATTTTGTCAAGAAAATTCCTATATTTCGGCAAATTTCCTCCTGTATTTTCACTGAGTCACTTGCAGGCCTGCCAATATGACCCACCGCAAAGACAATTTGTACATAATGTCCAGGCTCTTCCAAAGGCATAGCCCAGGACTGCAAACCATATTCATATGAAGCGCCATCGTCGATCAATGGGGGAGTGGCCGCGTAGGAAAGTGTTAACTTGTTCCAAACTGGAGGCACCAATAAATTGCGGTAATACCATTTGTATGGAAAATAGACAAACACCCACCGGTAGGAGCTGTCGCATCGCTCGAAGTTGAGAGGGTGGAAACAAAACACTCTTTAGATGGCCGAACTCCAAAGAAGCCACTTGGTGTCGGTAGTGCAACTTAGCCTCCGCAAAAGACTGCAAGGTCAATTCTAACGCGTCGATGACATACCCGAAACATAGTAACAATATGAGTCATCGTCGTTCAGTCCGAGCTTCATTGTCATCAACAAGAATATCAATATATTGAGTAATATTAGCGACAGTAGCAGACCGTCTGTTTACTTGGTCCCGATTGACCCCTATTTCATCAAATGCTTGGTTGACATGTGAGGCTAGTTCATTAGAATAGTGAACAATTGATTTCGTTTCTGCTCGTGCTGATTGAATTATTCGGCACAGTTCATCGACCTCTGGTGACGTGGCGAGCCCAAGGCGGCCCCTTCGCCTACAAAATCTAGTAATCCTCTACGTTGCCTGCCATCAGGTATCAACGGAATGAACCATAGTAAGTTGCTGAATGGTTCGGCGAATATGCCTTAAGTGATGGAACCAACTAACTATATCATCAGGGTGAATTTGGTCCTCTTGTACAGATGCATTAATGGCAGTCTCGAATTCCATTACGCGTAGAAGGAATGTTGGAGGTATCTCTGGGGCTGTGATAGTAACTACCACAGACCACCATGCTTTAATGAGAGATGTTGGTCGACCGCGGAGAACCAGCAAACCATCTGAAAGGCTTGCTATACGCGGCTCGGCGCATGCTGTTCCAAATGGGATGATCAAAAGGATCCACATCCTGACTATAATGATTGGAAGCGAAATGTGTACGTATGGCGTTTCTTACTATACATAACACCGGGGAGGGGCGAACGTGGTTTGCGCTCGTGCAGAAAGTAATGGTGAGTGGTTGGCAGACAGTCATCTGTCAGATGCGATCCATCCGAGTCATTGTCCTCTTATCTCTTCATTCATTAGCTCGGGACCCTCACTAGGATCATCCCTTATCTGGACATCCCTTGGCTCTGACGTATCTGGGTTGCTACCCACCTGAATTGTGTCATCATGAAGGACATCTCCATGATGAGCCACAGGCTGAGCGGAGCCGTCCGTCAACGGTAGTGATCCTGTGGAGGCAGTTCTACGGAGGGGGAGGAGCCAAATGACTGTCATGCCATTCTTCGGCTTGAACCAGACTATGCGGAGTCCCAAGAGCAGGATTGCGTATGGGCCGAGGATCCACCCCATTCCAAATGATTTGGGTGATCAACGACACGCAACTTACTGAGATTCACCACTTTCCGCTTCCCTGAACGGGAGTGACGGATATGTGCAACTGGGCCATTTATCCGGGTTTATCTCATACTGGGGGTCACAATTAGATGCAAGTTTAATCCGCTCTTCGGCATTTACAACTACAGAATCACCTATCTTGAACTCGTCTGCGTTAGCTCACCTAATTATCTGAGCATGGTGATATCGTCATGACTTTTCCGTTGCCACGTTGTAAAACATTACCTAATATTGTAAGTCGGTCATCTAAATCTTGAGATGCATCAACAGAAAGTGAAAGCGGAAGCCGTGCACAGCGGCCATAGGTCCGAAAGAATGGCGTATAACCGGTCGAGACATGTACAGTATTATGGTACACCATGAGTGCCGCTGGCATCTCGGACTCCCCACGTCTAGAATGGTCACTCACTAACTTCTGAATTATATTCTTAAAGGTCTGGTTGAACCTTTCTGTCTTGCCATTGGTCTGAGGATGGTACGGTGTGGTTCTATGGTGCTCAATACCAACTGCTTTGAACTTTCTTCGAAGTGAGCCAGCATTGGACTCTTTACCTAAATCGGTAATCACTACCATGGCGTGTACAGTACTCATCAAAGAACTTTCCCTCAACACATTCAAAAGTTTTTGCTGGAATAGCATATGCCTCAGCCCATGCCGTATGGTGGTCAATAATGACCAAAATGTACACATTTCCTGTTGGAGAGCCTATCAAATCCATGCCTACTATCTGTCCAGGGTATTGCACAAGTGGCATTTCGGTGTACCCTGGACGAGTCCGAACCCGTCTATTAACTTGACACCTCGGACAGGTTCCAATGAATGAAGTGACATCTCTGCGCATGCCACGCCACACAAAACTATCTCGAATTAGACACAGCGTTTTGTGTGACCCTTGGTGACCAGTGCGCTCATGAGCTTGTTTCAATACACGCTGCCTGAAAGCTGAGGGCAACACCACTCTGGGATATTCTGCTTCCAATGGCGATGGACATTCCTTAGAAAATCCTCATACTCATTCTCCTGCTGTTGACATATTTCGGCTACGTCGATGTCATGTGCATCAATAGGCACGTACGGTAGTACCTCATCATCTGACTCTGGAATGATGTAATCACTAGTGTCAAAGGTCGCCACTTCCGGAGAGCTTCGGAGGCGTGAAAACATATCGGCCCGGATGTTTTTGGCACCTTTAATGTATTCTATTATACACCCATATTCAGCAATAAGTACAGCCCATCTCTGGACTTTTGTGTTCTTGTCCTCACCTACGAAAAGACTTTAAGGGTTTGTGGTCGGTATAAATTACAAATTCAGCCCCAAATAAATATGGCCGCAGCTTTTGCAAAGCACACATCACTGCATACGTTTCCTTTTCTATGACTGACCATCCTTCAATGTCGAAGATATATAGTGAATAACTCTACACCATCGTCACCCTCCTGGACCAAATAGCACCTACTGCGTAGCTAGATGCATCTGTGTATAGCTTGTAAGATACCCTTCAGGCTGTCTGTTGGTCAGGTCCCCAATAAAAACGTGCATTTTTCCGGGTCAATGTCCAGAGTGGACCTACTATAGAGTACTGTGGTACACACGACCGATAATAACTAGTCATGCCGAGTAAGGATCTAACCTCACTCACTGAAGTGGGCGGTGACCTACTACGTATAACTTATATCTTTTGACTTTGTGGCGAAATACCATTGGTTGATATATGGTGGCCCAGAAGGTCGACTGAATCGGCCGCAAAGACACACTTTTTGCGCTTAAGCTGAAGGTTGTATTGCTGAATGCGATTGAACACAAGTTCCAGATGGTAAACATGCTGTTGTGCATCTGCTGAGTAGATCACAAATTTGCCCACATAATCTCTGAAAACGTCATTCATCGCCCTCTGGAATACTGCCCCCGAGTTACAGAACCCGAATGGCATGACTGACCATTCCCACAGACCTTCCGAACAAATAAAGGCCGTTTTCTTCATATCTTTTTCAGTCATGGGTATTTGCCAATAACCACTTTTGAGGTCAAGAGTGAGAAAATGCTACTACCACTAAGAGAATCAAAAATGTCAGAAATCAATGGTAAAGGATAGCTTTCTTTACGTACAATGGAATTCAGCCTACGATAGTCAATGCAAAATCTTATGTTACCGTCTTTCTTGGGTACCAGGGTGATTGGTGAAGCCCAAGGTGAGGTTGAAGGTCGTATCGCACCTTTAGTTTCTCAATGGCAGTCTATAGGCCCGTTGTTTGACCGGTGGATGATCTCCGGTAGGTGTAGTACACTTGACCTGGGGGTGTCTTCCTGCTCCAGGTTTCTTGGCAATGTCCAAGAGGTCAATTGATTTATGACCCGTAGTCTCTTTCACCGTGGAGGAACCAACCCCCATGCCAAATCGCACTGTTTCTAATTGGTAAGTTTTGTCAAACAACCGCATTTTGGCTGTTTCCCGCGCACCCAAGACCGAGCGTGTCAGAACCTAAGACTCACTGATGCTGCATCTCTGGCACAACAGTAACTGGAACAGGACTAGCGTTTTCAAACTTCACCTCAGTCTGTCCAATGACCTTCAATGGCATCTCGCTGATGGCATATATAGTACCAGCTTTTCGCAAAGGGCCACGTGGTGACAACCGTTGCCACACATCTTTTCTTAACAAGGTTGTACATACGCCTGTATCAACGAGAGCTGTCTCTGTTCTGCCTTGTAGATTCTGCTCATGACATTGGCACTCTTGGCCCTCGCCCGTTTCCCGATTGATTCTGAATGAAATTGATTTGAAAGCTTACCTCTGGGGGTTGTCATGGGCCACGTGCATTTGGAGATTCCTGCGACCGCGAAGAGCGCGTGGTCTTCCTGGTAGGTAGGTTCTGCAGTAGGCCTGAATGTGGTTTGGCTGACCGCACCGGAAACACACTGGCCTATTGTCACACTGAGGACATTCACACCTGTTCGTTTGCACGCCTTGAAACCGTTGACGTTGTCCCTGATTACCACTTCTCCAGCGCTGATGTGATTGTCCACGTGCCTGCGCAGTCTGTGTATGCTGGCGCGTTACACTCATCTGCCGGGTGACTTCATCCCACAATCTCCGCCGCGATTGCATGACCCTGTACACTCTCCTCCTGACGTGCGCGGTTGCTAGCCCCTTGTGCCTCATTTTCAGGGTTTTGTGAGAACCCGACTTCCATAGGTTCATGTTCCGTAGTCCTATTCATGGTCGCCAACAGTTCTACACTGGCCGTCTGTTCATCGATGTTCTTCAAGTCCTCATCCAAATCTGTAGCATGTTTTGTCATCACTATCAGTGTTTTGTTGAAAAGGGAGCGGGCGTATGCCCGTAACATTAACCGTTTAGCATCATCCAAAACGGTAAGTTCCTTAAACCGTCGATTAAAAGCACTGATTGCTTCACTGGGTTTCTGGACAATAGTCTCAAGCTCACATTTCAATCGTTCATCTTCATGAGCGGACACAATTTGAGTAGTCACGTGAGTACGTTGTCACCCCACACAGTGCAGTTGTGACTCGGCTATCTGTCTCATTATCTAAACACGCGCATCAAATTCGGGATTACAAAGTGCAGTTGCATAACCATTCTCTATATTATCCCATATAAATTGAAGTTATATAACTGTTTGTTTTACAAAAACCTGAACTAAAAGGTCATGAAATGGAATCTCCGAAATAGTTTCGTCAAACCAAACAGAACTTACAATCAGATATATTACAAATTAAATCAAATTGGTAACTGAAAAGTCGAACTTTATGCAATTGTATATGGTGGCTAAGAAATTCCATATTTCACAATGTGCAACTAGTGACTGATTAGAAGGCTTTCAAATTTTATTGACCTTGGCCTATTTTATCAGGATCAAATTCTAGTTATTCCAGTATCTCAAGGGAGCCTAACTCGGCTTTTCAACTTTACAGTACAGTATCTATGTAACGGGTGATTAATTAGAAGCCTATTCAAGTTCACCGACATTGAAATATTTAGTCATTACAGTTGTTTTGGGGGTTAAAGTTTGGCATTGACGGGTGTATGTTGAAGCCCAAATGGTTCTACCATCAATCTAGACGACTCTGAGAAGAAGCTTTTCTACTATGCTCACCTGCACAAAGACGCTATAGTCGAACTGCTTGTGTAGAAATACTTCATTTCCAATTGAAATGCTGCAAGAGATTTGAAACTGGAACTGTACACGGACGCTGCTATGTAAAACGTTCACAGCGGAATACTTCAAGGTTGCTGGTTTTATGGAGAATGGCCTGTAGACATTTTACAAATGCCCACAAGCTCAATGTCCACTGTCCTTTTACATGACTCTACCCCCATTATATTAGCTGCAGTCTTATGAGGTTACGAGTGGTAAAAAAAGCGAATCGTTTTACATTAGACAATATGAGCATGGTTGAAATTTTTAAGAAGAAACGATCGAGTTCCTACATCATCATTATGCTGTTGTGCCCCTTGCGGCGCCTTTGTACCGCCCAAAATAGCTTTGCCGTGCTCTCTGAACATGTCTCTGACTCATTCAATCAGATTTCAGACCTCTTGTCTCGCTCCACCTGATGGCTTCAGATTCAGAAAATAACCCTGTTAAATGAACCATATAAAGGTGGTGGAAAAAGTTGCCGGCGTTTTGACAAGAAGTCATATGACCCCAGGCCAATATATTTACACCATATCTAAAACATCACGAGGACGAGCAATGATCCCTGTAATGATTTGTATTCCAGCCACGCCTTTATTGTAGCTGTTAATGCAGACATTGAAGATGCGTCTTTCCCAGTCGATTTCCAATAACACATAGCGGAGGTAGCACTAGTTTTAATCCGTTAAGGTTATTCCTTACTCAACACGACATAGAGTGCTGCCATGCGATCGACATTATCAGACCCATTTCAACCGGTTTCTGGGGGACGCGACTCCGCAGTAAAATGTTTTTATCAGCTCAATTTACTTTATTCTGCTATCAAAATATATCTCAGTGCTGTGCGGTATTATCATATATTTAGTGATCAAGCCTATCCATGGATTATTCCTAAATACCCACAACTACGTCATCTATTCACAGTCAAGCGAGCCATAAAAAGACAATATTCTCGAAACAAACTTCTTCTTCCAATCACCAAAATTATTTTTGCTAATCGTTTTATCGCTTTACGTACATGCCTCATCTCTCCTTACATAGACTTGTGTAAAAGCATATTTTTTTATTTCACCCGTTCTTCGCATTTCGATCCAAACCTGAACTTGACCTTATCTGACATATCTGCATTACATAACTGCGCTGAAGTCATCAAAACAGATCCATTCAGGAGCGGAATTATCATAATATTATTCAAGCTGAATAATGATCATTGTCCTGTGATGTATCTCATCAGATACATGGACGTTCGCCATTCGATCGTTAATGGCCCATCATTAATTTTGTAGATAGGTTATATGAACAAACTGCCATTAAAAATCCTAGTTTAACCTCTCCCAGTCACGTGACAGGAAGTGACCTATCTACGTTGCCATGACAATCCCTCCACCGCAAGGGACCTAGCAGCGGACGTGATGTCATTCTCGGACGCTTCCAAGGCGCGCCCAGGGAACCTCGCACGTTTCGTCCCCGAGGCCCGCCCCCTGTACAGACCTTTTGGTCTTTGATATATGTTGGCACTTGTGGGAAGTTGATGCTTGGTCGACATCGGGTCTTACAGACTAGTCTTTTGTGTTAAATGCCGTCATTTACATCTGACGACGATACAACTCACCAATCTCCAATGTACGAGTTGTCACAGCGAAACAGCTCACCAATTACCAGTATACGAGTTGTCAGAGCATTTCCATCATAGCTCTCTAGATTTGTATCTAATAGCGCTTATGCCGGTGCTAGGGGCCGTGTGGTCATATCATCCAAGTTGCCACATGAACAGGTACAATAAAAGCGTACCTGAGATACAACACATATCACGAATCGTTAGATTCTTGGTATGTGGTTTAGAATAGGTTAACCAGAGGACTATTCTGTGAAGTCATGTGACGCAGTCAGTATGTCGGCACCTCTTCCCACTTCCCTTATATGTGTTGTAATTTTTTTCCTGTATATGGCGAGATTCTGCTGGTGGACGTTTCGTCCCCGAGGCCCGCCCCCTGTACAGACCTTTTGGTCTTTGATATATGTTGGCACTTGTGGGAAGTTGATGCTTGGTCGACATCGGGTCTTACAGACTAGTCTTTTGTGTTAAATGCCGTCATTTACATCTGACGACGATACAGCTCACCAATCTCCAATGTACGAGTTGTCACAGCGAAACAGCTCACCAATTACCAGTATACGAGTTGTCAGAGCATTTCCATCATAGCTCTCTAGATTTGTATCTAATACCGCTTATGCCGGTGCTAGGGGCCGTGTGGTCATATCATCCAAGTTGCCACATGAACAGGTACAATAAAAGCGTACCTGAGATACAACACATACCGCGAATCGTTAGATTCTTGGTATGTGCTTTAGAATAGGTTAACCAGAAGACTATTCTGTGAAGTCATGTGACGCAGTCAGTATGTCGGCACCTCTTCCCACTTCCCTTATATGTGTTGTAATTTTTTCCTGTATATGGCGAGATTCTGCTGGTGGACGTTTCGTCCCCGAGGTCCGCCCCCTGTACAGACCTTTTGGTCTTTGATATATGTTGGCACTTGTGGGAAGTTGATGCTGGGTCGACATCGGGCCTTACAGACTAGTCTTTTGTGTTAAATGCCGTCATTTACATCTGACGACGATACAGCTCACCAATCTCCAATGTACGAGTTGTCACAGCGAAACAGCTCACCAATTACCAGTATACGAGTTGTCAGAGCATTTCCATCATAGCTCTCTAGATTTGTATCTAATACCGCTTATGCCGGTGCTAGGGGCCGTGTGGTCATATCATCCAAGTTGCCACATGAACAGGTACAATAAAAGCGTACCTGAGATGCAACACATATCACGAATCGTTAGATTCTTGGTATGTGCTTTAGAATAGTTTAACCGAAAGACTATACTATGAGGTCATGTGACTCTGTCAGTATGTCGGCACCTCTTCCCACTTCCCTTATATGTGTTGTAATTTTTACCTGTATATGGCGAGATTCTGCTGGTGGACGTTTCGTCCCCGAGGCCCGCCCCCTATACAGACCTTTTGATCTTTGATATATGTTGGCATTTGTGGGAAGTTGATGCTGGGTCGACATCGGGCCTTACAGACTAGTCTTTTGTGTTAAATGCCGTCATTTACATCTGACGACGATACAGCTCACCAATCTCCAATGTACGAGTTGTCACAGCGAAACAGCTCACCAATTACCAGCATACGAGTTGTCAGAGCCTTTCCATCATAGCTCTCTAAATTTGTATCTAATACCGCTTATGCCGGTGCTAGGGGCCGTGTGGTCATATCATTCAAGTTGCCACATGAACAGGTACAATAAAAGCGTACCTGAGATACAACACATATCACGAATCGTTAGATTCTTGGTATGTGCTTTAGAATAGGTTAACCAGAAGACTATTCTGCGAAGTTATGTGACGCAGTCAGTATGTCGGCACCTCTTCCCACTTCCCTTATATGTGTTGTAATTTTGTCCTGTATATGGCGAGATTCTGCTGGTGGACGTTTCGTCCCCGGGGCCCGCCCCCTGTACAGACCTGTTGGTCTTTGATATATGTTGGCACTTGTGGGAAGTTGATGCTTGGTCGACATCGGGCATAACAGAGTAGTCTTTTGTGTTAAATGCCGTCATTTACATCTGACGACGATACAGCTCACCAATCTCCAATGTACGAGTTGTCACAGCGAAACAGCTCACCAATTACCAGTATACGAGTTGTCAGGGCATTTCCATCATAGCTCTCTAGATTTGTATCTAATACCGCTTATGCCGGTGCTAGGGGCCGTGTGGTCATATCATCCAAGTTGCCACATGAACAGGTACAATAAAAGCGTACCTGAGATACAACACATATCACGAATCGTTAGATTCTTGGTATGTGCTTTAGAATAGGTTAACCAGAAGACTATTCTGCGAAGTCATGTGACGCAGTCCGTATGTCGGCACCTCTTCCCACTTCCCTTATATGTGTTGTAATTTTTTCCTGTATATGGCGAGATTCTGCTGGTGGACGTTTCGTCCCCGAGGCCCGCCCCTGTACAGACCTTTTGGTCTTTGATATATGTTGGCACTTGTGGGAAGTTGATGCTGGGTCGACATCGGGCATTACAGACTAGTCTTTTGTGTTAAATGCCGTCATTTACATCTGACGACAATACAGCTCACCAATCTCCAATGTACGAGTTGTCACAGCGAAACAGCTCACCAATTACCCGTATACGAGTTGTCAGAGCATTTCCATCATAGCTCTCTAGATGTGTATCTAATACCGCTTATGCCGGTGCTAGGGACCGTGTGGTCATATCATCGGTGTTGCCACATGAACAGGTACAATAAAAGCGTACCTGAGATACAACACATATCAGGAATCGTTAGATTCTTGGTATGT
>JAVTVY010011209.1:0-52435 GCA_036873755.1 Hanleya hanleyi | reverse complement strand
TTAAAGTAGTTTGTCCAGCAATGAAATTCAAACCTGTCACATCTCATATCTCAGCTAGCTCAACGCGTTCACTGATCGATTTTGAGGAAATCCCCTTGATCTATTTATATCCGGAACTTGTTTGGGTAACTAACCAAGCCAGATCGATCGATACAGTGACTCGCGAGGATGTGTGAGACGGAGAAAACAAGTACCCACACCCCACAGTAAAATCCACTAGAAAAAATGACCCCCCCCCCCCCAACCCTCCTTCCCTATCCCGATACTTCTACCGCAGACATGTATCCCCGGAGTTGTCAATTATCTGATGGGGATCTGTAGGCCTGTTAATCAAGGGGTGTGGCCAATAGAGTTGGGATTTCCCGTCAGAGTTGTCTCCCTTGCATACAGAGTGTATAGATGACAGTACGATCGCTGTCATACGGGGATTTCTCAAAGCAAGAGCCGCCATTTTATGTTTTGAAATTGCGGAACCACATTGATACCGCCGGACACGACAAACTCGATACTTGAATCGCACTGATCATAGACTCGTATACATGACATGGTACAGCAAATAGATGTTATGTGTATTTTATACTTCACCCACTTGTATGGGTATTATACAGAGTGGAGAGGGAGATGCCCGCCCCACCATACACCACAACGGACATTCCAGAATATTCCCTGGGTTCTTACCACTCTTACACCTAGGACATTCCCGGAGATAACCGGACATTGAAGTAACTGAAGGACAAATAATGTAGTATTCAGGGGCAGATAACTCTTGTTACATTTTCCCCGGAGATGTCAATTAACATTGAAGTATACTGTAACTGAAGCGAATCTTTTGTCGTATTGGGGGCAGGTAACTCTTGTTTGGGGGAGTTATCTCACCTGACACGGCCGCCACGTGACCGGAAGTGACCTTTGATCCTCGCTAACCACTTTTGTCGAGTGTTGTGCGCATGCGCAGGGCCAAAGGCCACTTCCAGTCACGTGACGGCCGGGTCAGGGGAGATAATCCCCCAAACAAGAGTTATCCGCTTCTTAAGACGACAAACATCAGCTTCACTACTGTCCTTCCCTTGACACTCAAACACCAGTATTCCCAGGTCCATCTTCCGCGACACTCATCGTTCGTGTAAGTGTTCACGAATAAAAGCAGAAGGATATAGTTTCTGGGCTTTCAGTAACACAAAGCCTCAACAATGTTCACTTACACGAAAGACCAATCCACTGTCGACCTAATATCTGAGCTCTAAAGAGGTACACATTGTCCTCTTGAGCATGGCCCATTGCCTTTAATACTATCTATGCATGAAACGCATCTACGTACCGGTACTGTCAAAATATAATCTGTGAAAAATGCTTCATATTGTCTCATGTATTTTAGTCCGGGATGTTAGGGCATAAAAGGGACTGTTTGGTTCAGATTCTTCCAAAAGCACCAAATTTGGCCCCTATGTCGCCCATACAATACCTTTTCGATTTTTAACGGGCGCCAAGGTAGTCGCCCCCTGGGGCCGCCATATTGGCGAAATTCATTATGGCCGCCACCCGAGTTAGAGACCAATCGTATTTAAAACAACAAAATGGCTAGAATCATGAATAATACAACTTTTTAGTGGTTATCGGTGTCGGGTAATCTGATTCTGATCTTATTTCAACGATTTGAGGTCACGGTCACCCTAAAGGTCATTTTGGGGTCAAATTCGTCATTTTTAGTTGTTTTTAGTCGAGATATACAAACTAGCTCATTTGATCGATTTTCGGGGTTGAGTAACCCGAATCTCGCCATATTTTGACAATTTGAGGCAATATTGCATGCGAGGTTCACGACAGAGGTCACCCGAAACAGAGATCAACCGGAGATCAATTATAGGAAACACCATAGGGCTAGAATCACAAATAATACCATAAGGCTTTGTGGCATCCGAAAATTAGATTCTGACCTTATTTTGA
The DNA here is from genome assembly GCA_036873755.1 of Hanleya hanleyi. NCBI lineage: Eukaryota > Metazoa > Mollusca > Polyplacophora > Lepidopleurida > Hanleyidae > Hanleya > Hanleya hanleyi. The sequence continues at coordinate 50,491 of JAVTVY010011209.1, read as the reverse complement.
CGATTTGAGGTCATGGTCACCTCATTTGAGAATTAAAGATCAAAGATCAACAGTTGCTACTAAAAACAATCGAAACAAGATTATTCAGGAACAAATGTTACTAAATACTTCGGAGATGACATCTGCTGATAAAATGCTATAACTATGCCGCTACGTGCATTTAAATGTTCAAAATACAAAACAAAGACCGCTTAAGCAACAGTATACCAATGATTACTTTTACTACCTATGCCTTCTGGCTTGCGCTCTTTGATGCCAGCAATAAATAATACTTGTCATCACCGCCCTCGTTATTAACGTACCCGCCTTCGCATTTGCAGAGGGTCGTGTATCGGACATCGGCACTGTTGCATTTGCATCTTCCCGTGCATGCCTTGAGCCAGCCGCAGTGCATGAGAATGGCATATGCCATAGAAGTGTCGCTGAGAGTGGTCCATAGCGGTTGTCATGTACTGGTGCAATCTTTGTGAAGTCAGGGATTTCCTGCTGGAGTAAAGCGACTCAGTAGAAACTCGCTTGCAGCAGCGCTCGCTTCACATGCTGCAAAAGCGCGGCTTGGGAGGTGGGATGTTTTCCAGCGATCTGGTTGCAGTAGTGAAGAGGTTATGCTTGGCCTCATTGACATCGGCTGCACCACATCCCTTGCTGTACATTAGTACGATGAAGCGCTTTTATAAGCTCCATATGCACGGACTCGAGAGTGTCAGGATCATGCGTGAGAGCCACTAGTGTGTCGGTGGGGTCCGATATGCTTGTACAGGCTGTCCAGGCGGTCTTTTTGCCACATTAAAGAAACTGTGAAGTCGTCTTGCACCCCGTTAAGCTGTGAAAGAGAGGTAGTGCCACGGACTTTGACGGACCAAGATCGGAACAGATGGTTTGGACTGGGATGCCAAAATACTTTTTCCTGAACCCCTAAAATCCCGAAGTATGAATGGATCAGCGGCTTCTTAAAAAATGTTAACAAAAAGGAGCCGTTCTCAATCATCAGCACAGAGATCTCCAAGACTGACATGAGCGTGTTCCTCACAATACTTCAACCGTGCAACCATTCCGAGGCGGACACCAGGGTCCTCCTGCATCTAGCACATGCCACGGAGGAGGGTCATACAACAGCCGATGTTCGCACGATGGACAGCGATGTCCGGTCTTTGGAGACCCGACTTCACAGTTTCTTGAGAGTACAAGCCAAAGGTATAGGTACTAATAATCATTGGTATATTGTTGCAAAAGCGGTCTTTGTATTGTATTTCGAACATTTAAATACACATAGCGGCGTAGCGGCATAGTTATAGCATTTTGTCAGCAGATGTCATCTCAGAAGTATTTTAATATAATTTGTTCCTGAATAATCTTTGTTCGATTGTTCTTAGTGGTAACTGTTGATCTTTGACCTTTGACCCCAAAATGGGGTGACCTCAAATCTTCAAAATAAGATCAGAATCGGAGAATGCCACAAACCTCTATGGTATTATTTGTGGTTCTTTTGGTGTTATACCTACAATTGACCTCTGGTTCGGTTGACCTCTATCGCGACTCTCGAATGAAATATTGCCTCGAATCGCCAAAATAAGGCCAGATTCGGTTTACTCAACCCTGGAAACCAATAGAATGAGGCAGTTTATATATCTTGCCCCAAAACCACTGATAATGGTGAATTTGTCCCCAAAATGACCTTTAGGGTGACCTTAAAGGCTGACATTGACCTCAAATCGTTGAAATAAAATCACAATCATATTCTCCGACCCACTAAAAAGTGCTATTATCCATATATCTAGCCCTTTTAGTTATTTAACTACGATTGATCTCTAACCCGGGTGGCAACCATATTGAATTTCGCCGAATATGGCGGCCCTAGGGGGCGCCCGTCTTGGCGCCCGTCAAAAATCAACATAGTATGGCATGGGCGACATATGGGCCAAATTTGGTGCTTTTGGAAGAATGTGAACCAAAAAATCCCTAACAGCCCTGACTATTTCCGTTTTTTCTATCTAAGAGATGTTCTTTCTGCGTTGAGCGATGGGTGAAGCGATTCACTGTACACTATTCCATGGACGGGCAAGCGTGGAAAGCGTTCACCAAGGACGGCCAGCGGAAGGTTTGTAACTTTGAGTAGTTATGTAGTCCATGGGCCCAGACCAGAAATTCCACTTGTCGGTACCATCTAAGGAAACCAATCCTAGTTATGATTTTTTAATTGGTGTATATATATAGATCATATTTTGATGTGATAACCATTGCAGACTGGCAGCTTATTGGTAGTTTTCATCTCTGGAATGTACCCACCCTCCGCATAATGAAAGCGAAAAGGCAAACTCGGAAACATTCACTAATGATGCAATTGCTGTTTCCACATGGGGCTAGAATGAACTACAAACCACAAATACATGTCTGAAATGCTTTATTTATACCATCCCAATAATCCTTTCTGTCATTCCTGAAGGCAGAATTTGTTTTATGGCAGAAAGGGGCGAACAATAGGGCCTATCAAAATGTTGTTGATTATGTGATTTTCAGTACATTTTAATTTATAATATTGTCATACAAGTTCCCTGGGAGTGCTACTGAACCGCAGTAGCCTACAACATGCACATGTTGTATGAGGAAAACATTTATGAACATTTTACAAGTTTTTACCACAGTTATAGGAATTGTCCTTCCCCTAACCTAGTTCCAACAAGCGTCCAAAAAGTGAAATTTATGTATAACCCAAATTTCACCACGCTACTGTGGCATGTTTATGTACTATGTTTTACTCATGCATATTTGTAGCCATGAATGTATGTGATTGTGCCAGAACATTCACACCATGGATCAGTAGTCTAGTCTTCATCACTGTTATCAGCATCAGAGTCCTCGAGGTATAGTATAATAAATACTGGTCCTAGGGGGCCACACCTGCAATAACACTGGTGAAAACCCAGACTCCTACTTGCCCGTTTTGTTTTCATGGTTGGGAGTCTGGGTTTTCACCAGTGTTATTGCAGGTGTGGCCCCCAAGGACCAGTATTTATTATAAGGAGTCTGGGTTTTCACCAGTGTTATTGCAGGTGTGGCCCCCTAGGACCAGTATTTATTATACTATATGACTTGACTTCGTGTCTCGCTGGTTCAACACGTGTATCGAAGTTGACCTTTGGTCTTCTTTGATCCTTGTAGCAATTTCTGTGGAATTACCCAGACCCGACCATGATTGCCCGTGGTGAACTATACCTCCAGTCAAAACAGAAGACAATTATTACTGTCCTGCTAGACTTGCCTCCATTGTCATATTTCCGGTATATCTGTATGTGCTATACAAACCAGCAGATATCTAAAGCCGCATATACCGTTGTCTTGATAAGAGACCTCGGCCTCCATTGTCATATGGTTTATCTGCATATGGTTTATCTGCATGTGCTAAACAAACCAGCAGGTACTTTGTTCTTGCGCCATATTGCCCATATAATATCATCTCTTTACACGGCACAAAGCCACGGAGAGATATTCACTATACCCATAGACAATATGGCTAGACGGAAACTGGAGAAGAAAGCAAAAACCAGCTGTCAAATTTCTCGTTTTCTCAAACACAAATAATATAATCTTGTGCACAGAAGGACGTTAGAAATCAATGCAGCTAATGCAGTATGAGTCTGACATACAAGTTAATTATACTGTGTCAGTCTGAATACTACATTATACATGTTTATTTTAATACATTCTGAGAGGTGCGATATACACTAATTCGCCTACACTGTACTGAACAGACAGCTGCGCTTTTAATACAGGCTCGCCAAATCGAGAAAATATATTTATCTCTGTCTCAATCAGCCTATACACTGGCTGTGCCACACTGATGGGTAAACTGACCGGAGCTTGAGCAAAAAGAGGGGATTGCAGCAAACAATGCAGCCCTGTGTGAGCGCCAAAATTATCCAATGAGATTCACCAAAGAGTGGACCAATCAGCGCACACCAGAAACATTTCTGTCCTATCAGAGAACACCTGCTAGGTATATAGCCTATACATTTGCCAATGCTCGGCCATCTCTTTACACGGCACAAAGCCACGGAGAGATATTCAGTACCCATAGACAATATGGCTAGACGGAAACTAAAGAAGAAGGCTATTACCAGCCGTCATTTTTCTCGCTTTCTCAAACACAAAGAATATAATCTTGTGCACAGAAGGACGAGCTGATAAAAACAATACCACCGTAATTCTTATAAAAAGGACTACATAGTGGAAGCGCAAAGACAGCTGTGCGATGGTATACATTATACCGACATAAAATCCATGAATATGGAAAACACCATGAAAATGGTACGGTACTACAGACAGTCGCTAGGTTGAATGCTAGTGGAGTTCTTAGTCAGAGACTTTGAATTTTCTGCTGAAAGTTTCGACCAGGAAGCCTACACCATATCTCCTACCAATAATACATAAGGTAGAAGAGGCTATTAAAAAACTTGATCCTGTAAAACCTGAGCTACCTCAATGCGGGGCCCCTACTGAAAAACTAAGGCGCTACCTGGATTTCTTCTTATCCCCATAGTGTGGGAACGAGAAACCTACTCAGCCGATACTTCAGTATTCATCAATGAGATTGTACAACGTCGGATACCAACTGATACGTTACTTATTACGTATGACATTACCTCGTTATACACGAACCTCGGATTCAATGAAATCCCAGAAGCACTAAAAAGTGATCTGACTACCTATACGAAAACATGGATTATATATCCAAAAACCTCCCATCGATCTGTTGCTTGAAATAGCACGATTGATTCTTGTAAAGTATGAATCCAGGTTTCAGGACTAACACTTCAGACATATTGTCGGAGCATCACGGGGAGCAGTCCCTTCCCTGGAACTGTGCGATATAGCGATATACAAGCATATCAATCAGTTAATTGCCACATTCCCACACAAAGAAATGATTATATTACACAAACTTTTCGGGATGATGGCTTCATACTGCTACAGGCAAATAAAGCCGTAGCTGAGAGTTTCTTTGAGATGGCTAATAACGCACATACTCCATTGAAATTCACGTATGAAATATCTGAAAACGAGGTCAATTATCTAGACGTTGCCGTTTTCAAGGGGAAAAGATGTTCGACTGACTCAATACTTAAACAAAGCTAACTGAATAAGCACCACGGGGAGCAGTCCCTTCCCCGGAACTGTGCGATATAGCCATATATAAGCATATCAATCAGCTAATTGCCACATTCCCACACAAAGAAATGATTATATTACACAAACTTTTCGGGATGATGGCTTCATACTACTACAGGCAAATAAAGCCGTAGCTGAGAGTTTCTTTGAGATGGCTAATAACGCACATACTACATTGAAATTCACGTATGAAATATCTGAAAACGAGGTCAATTATCTAGACGTTGCCGTTTTCAAGGGGAAAAGATGTTCGACTGACTCAATACTTGATGTGAAATGATAAACAAAGCCAACTGAAACCTACAAATACCTATACAGCAAATCAGCACATTATGGGAGAACTGAAAGATATGTATACGAAACTGCAATAATACTGCAGACTACATAGACTAGTCAGAATACTTCAAGCAAAAGCTTAAAATGAGAGGATACTCGACCTCGGAAATTACCGACAGAAACAAATACCTCAAGAGGAACGAGGGCATACAGAATAAGTCTGTACTGAAACGACGTATGCGTCATAACGACTTCAGCCATACACGAAGTATGTATGCTCCGACAATATGTCTGAAGTGTTAGTCCTGAAGTGTTAGTCACCCTTTCAGCCATACACGAAATGGCTGAAAGGGATCTTAAAGAAATACTGGATCACAAACAAACATGCCGAAAACTTTACCAGCCAGCCACAATTATGCTATAGGCATCAGTGAAATACTGAAAAAATAAAAAATCTGACCATAACGGTCAATGCGTATAGGCTCCCTGATGAGGGTTTCGCTGGTCAGAAATAAGAATTTTCGACCTAAAATAACCCGAAACTTGCACCCACAGATACTAAACAATGAATACTATGTATAACCTAGAAAACAAAACGGGCAAGTAGGAGACTGGGTTTTCACCAGTGTTATTGCAGGTGTGGCCCCCTAGGACCAGTATTTATTATACAATACACTTATGACATTATAAAATACATTTATATACTTTCCAGTGTGCACAACCTGAAACATTTCTGGTGGGGCGAAAGATTATATCAAATTTGAGCTACATTGTAATTTTTTGTAATTGTAATATATTCAGCCGCAATGTGCATTTCGGGGGTATGGGAAGGAAAAATTCTACAACTTTGTTGAAACCAGCTGGATGGTCCTCCTTTGTGCTTCCCTGCAAACAAGGTACATATGGGTAGCTGATCCATTAGGACTGTGGCACTCATATGGGGCACACAACATTCCGTAAATAATGATAATAATAAATCCGCAAAATTTCACAAAATCCAGCGTGCAAATCAGCCGTTTGAATACCAAACTAAAGCATGTGCCTCAAGATGGGAAGTATGCTTGTTGTAACTGTGCAGATAACAATTCTGGATATCCGGAGCTGTTATTGAATGATATTACCTTCATGGGATGTGTCAGTAGTCCATTGTGTGATTTTCCCTAAAAAAGTCAATATCTCAGAATGGTAAAATGGTAAAAATGCAAAATATACACTAAGCTGCTCTTCTGGAACGGTTATCACATATTGAAATAATCATATAGTCCCTACCAATAACTTAGTAGCCCTAAAGTTTGGTTTCCTCTGATGGTACCGATATATGCCTGGGCCCATGGACTATTATCACTCATTCACAAATTTGGTGATACCGATCACACTGTGATAACAAAGTACGATCGTATAGTGTGCATGTTATTTGGTACTACATTTCGTGACTAATTTCGCTTAATCAGAAACGAGGTTCCTGTCAGCATCGTGTAATACGAGGTCAAAGCGGGACTGAGATACAATATTTTGAAAAAATGACATGAGGCTGAGAAATCTTCTTCCTCTAATGTGGGACACCTTCTACTGAAATTGTCGATGACTTCGGTGTCAGGGAGTATATTCATGACGGCGCATCGATTGATATTTTTTTTTGTCCTTCTTGTTCTTTTTAAGAACTTTCTTTCATTTATTGATGATATATTAGACACCTAGAATTGGTATTCAAGCCTAAATGGAGAACAGTTTTGAGAAATCGTTGTATATTGTGAGTGTATATTGTGAGTGTATATTGTGAGTGTATATTCCGTTCAGAAGCAATCTAGGTAAACCAAGATGGTAAATCAGGAGAATAAATATTCCGTGATATTATATCTAAGTTTACTGAGATTGGTTCAGAAGATAGGATAATGTTGTTGGACAATGAGTTGGATCTCTGACGATTTTTTGCAACATTCTTATTCCCTTTCTCTTGCATCCATCGCGGTATCTATGCCTAGTCACTAGCATCCTCGCTAAAACCAGGGGTATCTCTATCCTAGATACAGCCTTTGGCTCACAAATAGAAACGTTGACGTGGTGAAGATGAGTCACTAGTCGTACCCCATGTCTAGTCTGTCAACAACGAGTGGGAGGGTGTCATTTCTAAATGAAACTTTGCAATGGCATATTTAGTAAAGTTCATAGTATCGATCGATTCCGAAAAACTGGCAATGGGCAGCTTAAAATCAATTCCTTTGTGCACGTGGTCACGGCTATGAAATTTATTCTGATCTGGTAATTTGTGAATGAAAATGATTTCGCAACAACGACTCAATGATATGGAGCTGCTGTATCTCAATTATACTCACATGAAGTTTGACTATCAAAACCATTCCCATTGTACCAAGGTGTTTAAGACAATTTAAGCTGAACGTAGTTTCACAACTGTGTACCAGTGTATAAGATGATGTTGTCGTGGTGTACCATGAATGTGTATTATGTCTGTACCATGAATGTGTATTATGTCTGTAACATGTTTGTGTAATGGTGACCATGTACCCTGGCATTTTGGGTCAATTTTAGAATGTTGTACGAGTTCACTTTGGTTTAACATACATGTAGTGTACCATGATCTTACCATGGTATACAGTTGTTTTACTATGGCATACCTTGTGTGCACCATATGTATAACCATGTCATCTTAGGAAAAGTACATGTACATTACTGAATGACCAACAACGCCAAAAACTAACAGCTTGACTTCAAAAATTTCTTCCAATATGGCTAGTTGCCTAGATATGGATTTGGAATAGGAAACAGTACCGTCCCCGATTTGTACTCGCCGCTGCTAAGGTGGAATATATATATATGTTCAGCAGAGACGACTGCTCCGCTCAAAATTCTAGTTGTTGTTGTTGTTGTTGTTTGCTATGGATATTTATTTCAAGGGATATCTTCCAGTTTTGAAATATTTCGTTTGGGTCATTTTAAGTTTTCAAAAATAAATGCGGTATTTTCATTATCTTATGGAGAAGAGTGGAGGAATATTAGCCAATCACAGGGTTTATGTAACAATATTAGCCAATCACAGAGTTTATGTAAACAATTTAATTTAACTGAAGAACCGGGTGTTGTTGTCCATTGAAACGGTTTGGCGCTACGTTTCATAACTTGTGTTCAATTTTGCCCAAATTGGAGCTATAGACAGTACGATCACAGTGTAATACAAGATATCAATGACATTCACTATGGAGTCACAAGATACTTCTGAACACGACATGGAAATTAAAGACTACCAGTCAAACTGATGAGAGATCATCATGATGTCTTGTCGACACCATTGACAACTGGTTCCCTCTTGCAGAAAGATAAAGTAGGTTGTGTTCATATATGATAAGGTCTGCATGGACTGTGGTGCTAACCGTACCTGATCTTGTGAATGTACATGGACTGTGGTGCTAACCGTACTGATCTTGTGAATGTACATGGACTGTGGTGCTAACCGTACCTGATCTTGTGAATGTATATGGACTGTGGTGCTAACGGTACCTGATCTTGTGAATGTGTATGGACTGTGGTGCTAGCCGTACCTGATCTTGTGAATGTACATGGACTGTGGTGCTAACCGTACCTGATCTTGTGAATGTACATGGACTGTGGTGCTAACCGTACCTGATCTTGTGAATGTGCATGGACTGTGGTGCTAACCGTACCTGATCTTGTGAATGTACATGGACTGTGGTGCTAACCGTACCTGATCTTGTGAATGTGCATGGACTGTGGTGCTAACCGTACCTGATCTTGTGAATGTACATGGACTGTGGTGCTAACCGTACCTGATCTTGTGAATGTACATGGACTGTGGTGCTAACCGTACCTGATCTTGTGAATGTACATGGGCTGTGGTGCTAACCGTGCCTGATCTTGTGAATGTACATGGACGGTGATGCTAACCGTGCCGGATCTTGTGAATGTACATGGACTGTGGTGCTAACCGTACCTGATCTTGTGAATGTACATGGACTGTGGTGCTAACCGTACCTGATCTTGTGAATGTACATGGACTGTGGTGCTAACCGTACCTGATCTTGTGAATGTACATGGACTGTGGTGCTAACCGTACCTGATCTTGTGAATGAACTATTTTGATTATGGACGTAGACATTAGTTATGGATGGCGGCTGGTTACAAAATATACTGGTTCCTAGTTCGTTCGTCTTTGCTTGCTCATAGAGAAGATTGTTTTAGGCGTAGTAGCCAAATATCGACTGAGCAATCATCCATCTTCCTCTACAGTGTGTATTTTGATTGGATGTGTCAGACATCTTATGGCTGCGAATACCCATGTAATGAGAACCCAGTGGAAGGTAGAACATCTTCAAGATTTAAAATACGTGGTTGGTCGATTGAAATTATCAGAGATATAAATTTGATGTCTTCAAGTGAACTGGACAAACATCCATCGACTGGCATGTTTACTGGGAGGATTCATTGAACATCATGAGAACTCAACCAGCAGATATTCTCCCTATATGCTAGCACAATCAACTATACAACTCATGTCTATATTTATTTTATACCTGTAATTTGTTGCTAATGACTGAATAAGGTGTTTCGATTCGGGACGTAGACATTTCTAGATGACGGCTGTCTACTGAATGACGAACCTGACCTTGTGTTCGCCCCTTTGAGCGGGTATGTACAGATCACAAGACAACGCATACAAAGTTAAGGCGGGACAATAACGTGTATGATGTCAGGGCTTTTCAGCTGTACAAACTCCTAGATCATAGATCACAAACTCCTAGATCATAGATCCTTACTTCAGTAACTCCTAGATCATAGATCCTTACTTCAGTAACTCCTAGATCATAGATCCTTACTTGAAGTATCTGTCCTAGATCATAGATCCTTACTTGAAGTATCTGCCATGGCTGCACAAACTCCTAGATCATAGATCCTTACTTGAAGTATCTGCCATGGCTGCACAAACTCCTAGATCATAGATTATTACTTGAAGTATCTGCCATGGCTGCACAAACTCCTAGATCATAGATCCTTACTTGAAGTATCTGCCATGGCTGCACAAACTCCTAGATCATAGATCCTTACTTGAAGTATCTGCCATGGCTGCACAAACTCCTAGATCATAGATCCTTACTTGAAGTATCTGCCATGGCTGCACAAACTCCTAGATCATAGATCCTTAGTTGAAGTATCTGTCCTAGATCATATATCCTTACTAGAAGTATCTGCCATGTTTTCAATATAGCCTAATTAAACTGACGATAACTCAGCCTGGTCAAATGACACAGATGTACATGCAGTAAATCTATCTACGGATTTCTATAATATATACATGTATTGATGCAGATATTGTTTGAAATTAAGTACATTTGTAAACAAAATCAAATTAAATCGAAGCCCAAAAACATTTTCCGCACACTATACCTATATAGTATAGGAGGCATGTGTCAAATATGAAATGAAACCTAATTCAACCGGCATACTAATCATTGAAAGTTGGGCGAAGAGATATTTCAGGTAATAATGCACAGCCACAAAATTATGCAATACTTACAGCGTCGGAAGTTGTTAGCTTGAGATTCCGTTTATTCAGCCATTTCCCCTGTAACACGAGGCGTAATCCTTCTCCAATGTGGCTGAAATTATAACCGGACGCCGTCAGTCGCCTGATGGCGTTTAGGTACATCATCCTTATGGTATGACCATCAAAGCGGGGTGGATTATGTGGATCAAACGGCCGAGGAAAGCGAGGCAGTACTGGGTACATATCATAATCGGGAAGAATAAACATCAGGAGAATGACCGGAAGAACAAACAGTCTCATTCCATGACCGACACGTGTAGTGAATGACCCCATATCACGGTTCAAAGATATTATTGTTTACTCCTACAGCCACAATTCAACTTAAGTCACTTTGAGATAGGTGTGATTTCATCTTGCTCGTTACGTAATTCCTTATTACTTTATAGAGTGATACCGATTCAATCCTCTCTTCATATAATAATAGAAGATATTAAATGCGCACGTTTTCTGCACATCTGATCCGAGAAATAGCTTCAAGGAAGTGGGATGAAGAATGCAGTGACTACGCAAAACAGCCCCAGGGTAAGTCTGGTCTTGCATGAGTTGATATAACGAAAAGAAATATGACCTTTACATCTCAGGTTAATTTAATGAAGAATTATGAACTTATGAATGTCTCTAATGCTGTTGCATAGCAACGAGAATTTTTCCACGATGATATCCGTGATATTCTTGTACAAATCATAGTTTGACGTGCATTACAAAAATTAAAACTGCATATGTGTAAACAACTTTTTTTGTTCTTCATGCCTGGATGAGTAAAAAAAAATAGAATGGGCCTAATTATCACTACAATTAATAATTCATGTACACAAGTATACAGCCTATAGCGGCCTTCTATTTATAGCTCATGTGAAACAGATGGTCCTATTTGAGATTATACGTGATAGACACAATACTCAGGTGAGTCAGGACAGATACTTTGTAATCTACAGTCGAACACGACTTGAACATTCATCTGGATTACACAACACTGACCAATAACAGGAACATGATAATGTCTAACTGGTATCACCTACAACCACTGGTATCACCCACAACCACTGGTATCACCCACAACCACTGGTATCACCCACAACCACTGGTATCACCCACAACCACTGGTATCACCCACAACCACTGGTATCACCCACAACCACTGGTATCACCCACAACCACTGGTATCACCCACAACTACTGGTATCACCCACAACCGCTGGTATCACCCACAACCACTGGTATCACCCACAACCACTGGTATCACCCACAACCACTGGTATCACCCACAACCACTGATATCACCCACAACCACTGGTATCACCCACAACCACTGGTATCACCCACAACCACTGGTATCACCCATAACCACTGGTATCACCCACGCACACAACCACTGGTATCACCCATAACCACTGGTATCACCCACAACCGCTGGTATCACCCATAACCACTGGTATCACCCACAACCACTGGTATCATCCTCAACCACTGGTATCACCAACAACCACTGGTATCACCCACAACCACTGGTATCACCCATAACCACTGGTATCACCCACAACCACTGGTATCACCCACAACCACTGGTACCACCCACAACCACTGGTATCACCCATGACCACTGGTATCACCCACACACACAATCACTGGTATCACCCATAACCACTGGTATCACCCACAACCGCTGGTATCACCCACAACCACTGGTATCATCCTCAACCACTGGTATCACCCACGCACACAACCACTGGTATCACCCATAACCACTGGTATCACCCACAACCGCTGGTATCACCCACAACCACTGGTATCACCCACAACCACTGGTATCATCCTCAACCACTGGTATCACCAACAACCACTGGTATCACCCACAACCACTGGTATCACCCATAACCACTGGTATCACCCACAACCACTGGTATCACCCACAACCACTGGTACCACCCACAACCACTGGTATCACCCATGACCACTGGTATCACCCACACACACAATCACTGGTATCACCCATAACCACTGGTATCACCCACAACCGCTGGTATCACCCACAACCACTGGTATCATCCTCAACCACTGGTATCACCCACAACCACTGGTATCACCCACAACCACTGGTATCACCCATCACCACTGGTATCACACACAACCGCTGGTATCACCCACAACCACTGGTATCACCCACAGCCACTGGTATCACCCACAACCGCTTTACACTTTCTCTATACGATCGGTAGAACACAGCTTGGATTTCGGTACCACCAGTTAACACTCGAGAAGGCTCATTTTATTATCGACATCGAAATTCCGGCATCTACCAAATATGAAAATCATTTGTTACATACACAAAAAAAACTCAATGTCAGACCAGTAGACGTTGGACGAATATAAATCTTATTCCTTCACCCACAACACTAATTTCACCTTCTATACATTCAGGAGAGCCTGTGTGAAACATTACATATCCACCAGTTCAAGTGAAATACAGGCATAACATACTATGGTGTTCTATTTGTGCCAATTTGATCTCGCGCGTCGACTTGCAAAAGTCGACGCACGACGCGCGACGCGAAAAGTCGACGTCGTGTTTTGAAACGCGACGTCGCCCTTTCCGTCGCGCGTCGACTTTTACAATGTTAAAGAGATAGGCCAAAACTCGACGTCGTGTTTCAAAAGTCGACGTCGCCTTTTGGCCTATCTCTTAGCATTGTAAAAGTCGACGCGCGACGGAGAGGGCGACGTCGCCTTTCAAAACGCGACGTCGACTTTTCGCGTCGCGCGTCGTGCGTCGCCTTTTTGAAGAATCAAAACTCGACGCGTGACGGAAAAAGTCGACGTCGCGTTTTAAAAGGCGACGTCGCCCTCTCCGTCGCGCGTCGTGCGTCGGGTTTTATAATGTTGAAGAGATAGGCCAAAACTCGACGTCGTGTTTCAAAAGTCCTATCTCCTAACATTGTAAAAGCCGACGCGCGACGCGCGACGGATAGGGCGACGTCGCCTTTCAAAACGCGACGTCGACTTTTTCCGTCGCGCGTATATCGTCGCGCGTCGCCTTTTTAAAAAGTCGTCGCGCGTCGCCTTTTGGTTTACAAAAGTGCGCATGTCTGGGGAGCATGTATTACTATAATGTTCACAGCTGTGATTTTCGATTCTTGTAGCTCCTCACCGGTGTTGGTAATTTGGTGAGAATTTACTGCAAGATAGCGAGAATGACAAGATATTTTGCATGCAAGGAGACTATGTACAACATAATATATATGTTTCGCTGTCTGAAATGGTTTTTTTTGCTGATCAATTTTCGAATACTGGTACCTGTATTCCACAAAATGCACACCCCTCAATCGAGAGGACAATTCGCATCTATTAGCTTGTCAATGTGTTACTATTTCGCCGGACTAATATTAAATTCAAGTTTCCAATAATGAACAAAAGCGTATGTATGTAACTATTTTGCAGGATTAACAGTAACGACTGGAAAACAGAGGGAAAATAATTAATCGCTTGTGTAGCTCAATGGAACTGTGAGATCTAACATTCTGGAGACATCCTGATGAATGTCTCCTGATAAAACGCGCCACGTTGCATTTTATCTCGAATCATACAACCCTTTTTGTCCCCCGCCGCAACGCGGCCGGGGACTTTAAAATGGTTCTTGCTTCTATGTGTCCGTGCATGCACGGACATGTCCGTGCAAATAGTTCGTAAGCAATAACTTCTAAATGCTTTGGCGGATTCCTCCGAAATTTGGCATCTGCATTCTGTGCGACAAGACGTCTCTTGGTATTACGTTTCAGCAAGATCCGCCTGTAGGTGGCGCCACTGGGGTCTTGCTTCTATGTGTCCGTGCATGCACGGACATGTCCGTGCAAATACTTCGTAAGCAATAACTTCTAAATGCTTTGTCGGATTCCTCCGAAATTTGGCATCTGCATTCTGTGCAACAAGACGTCTCTTGGTATTACGTTTCAGCAAGATCCGCCTGTAGGTGGCGCCACTGGGTCTTGTTCCAATCTTTAGTGCATGTCCGTGCATGTCCGTGCAAATACTTCGTAAGCGATAACTCCTAAATGCTTTGTCGGATTCCTCCGAAATTTGGCATCTGCATTCTTTGCGACAAGACGTCTCTTGGTATTACGTTTCAGCAAGATCCGCCTGTAGGTGGCGCCACTGGGTCTTGTTCCAATCTTTAGTGCATGTCCGTGGATGTTCGTGCAAATGCTTTATAAGCGATAACTCCTAAATGCTTTGTCGGATTCCTCCGAAATTTGGCATCTGCATTCTTTGCGACAAGTCGTCTGTTGGTATTATGTTTCAGCAAGATCCGCCTGTAGGTGGCGCCACTGGGTCTTGTTCCAATATTTAGTGCATGTCCGTGCAAATACTGCGTAAGCGATAACTCCTAAATGCTTTGTCGGATTCCTCCGAAATTTGGCATCTGCATTCTTTGCGACAAGACGTCGCTGATATTACGTTTCAGCAAGATCCACCTGTAGGTGGCGACACTGGGTCTTGTTCCAATCTTTAATGCATGTCCGTTCATGTTTGTTCAAATCCTTCGCGAGCGATAACTTTCGAACAATTTGTCGGATTTCTTCGAAATTTGGTAAATGCATTCCCTGCGACAAACACCGTTGGTGATGCGTTTCAGCAAAATCCACCCGGAGGTGGCGCCACTAGAGTTCATTCCATTATTCCATGCTGCAAGTGATAACTTAGAAACACTTGGTCGAATTTCTTTGAAATATCCTACATATGTACCTTTCTGGGTAACATGAGAAACGTTGTGGCTCATCGGATTCTTCTCAAATTTGGCATGCATTTACCATGCCAGGAGCTGTTGCTTGGGATTGCCTTTCGCTCACTTGCACTCACAGGTGGCGCCACCTGGTGGCAACATCACAAATTCATTTCCGGGTAATAATTTGAGAACTGACCATCGGATTCTTTTCAAATTTTGTATGAATGTACCGTGACATAAGATGTCGCTTGATAATGCATTTCACTGACTTGCGCCTAGAGGTGGCGTCACCTGGTGTCAAAATCTAAATTTGGTTTCTGGGCAATAACTTGAGGACCCTCATCGGATTCTTCTCAAATTTGGTATGCAGATGTCCCCACGATACCATGTTCCTTGGGATTGTATTTTTCCCACTTCTGCCTACAGGTGGCGTCTCCTGGTGGAAAAATTTGTTTCCGGGCAATAATTTGGCAACTGCTCATCAGATTATTCTCAAATTTTGTATTCATATGTGACCCGCCCCAAATAACATGAACACCGGTGGGCATCTAGTACCGGCAATAACTTGAGGACCCCTCTTCAGAGTCTCAAAGTTCATATGCCGATACCATGACATGAGATGTCATTTGGGATTGTGTTTTGCCTGCTTGCACCTACAGGTGGTGACTCCTTGTGGCAAAGTCTAAATTTGGTTTCTGGGCAATAGGTTGAGGATGCCTTCATATTCTTGTCAAATTTAGTTTGCAGATAATATGCCATGAGTTGTCTCTTGGGGTTGCATTTCGGTTACATAATTTTCATGCTACATGGTAAAGAAAATATATTACAGTAGCAATCAACATTCAGTCAGCCATTTGGAGTTGATCTCAAAACCTGGGAAGGTGGAAAGACCCCTCTGCTTCTTACGCCTGTGAAGTAGCTGTTGCCATCCTCATGAATATCTTCTGAAACCGACAGCGCTTATAAATATTGCTGCCATTTTGGCGGGGGACCTAGCATCCTCTGGCTGCTTGTTAATAGTAAGGTTTTGTTTTCTGCCATTTTAGACGAGTGACTATATTCTGTCAAAGGTGAGGTGTGGGGTCATTTCACTTTCGTTTTCGGCCGGAAAATAGTAAGATCCCACATTTCCTTTGAGCTACCCAAGCTATTAATTAGTTTTTCTCTGTTTTCCAGTCGTTACTGTTACTCCTGCAAAACTATTACTTACATAAATTATTGGAAACTTGAATTTATTTTACGTATTAGTCCGGCGAAATATGAAGACATTGACAAGCTAATAGGTGCGTATTGTCCTCGCGATGGAGGGGTGTGCATTTTGTGGAACACAGGTACAGGTGTTCGAAAATTAATCAACAATATAACATATCTGACAGCGAAACAAATAAATTATGTGGTACATAGTCTCCATGTATTTAGCATACATCTTGCCATTCTTGCTTTGTTGCAGTAAATTCTCAGCAAATTACCAACACCGGTCAGAAGCTACAAGGATAGGAAATCGCAGATGTGAACATTTTGTTTGTTTGTTCGAAATTAACACCCCAAATCACAATACAAAGAAACAATACGAGACAGAACAAGACTATATGATACGATACAATACAAAAAAATACAAAATAATACCATACATTACAATACAATATATTACAATTCAACATATTACAACTCAATACATTACAAAACAATACAATTCTAAACAATACCATATCATACAGTACGGTGAAATATACCATAATACAACACATCACAGTACAAACACACATGCACCTTTACATAAAAGAAGAACGTTAACAAAGATTGTGAATTTTATATAATACGTTTGTACAACGTATAGTGGCAAACTTCAATTGATAATTTGATTGATAATTTATTGTGTCTCGTGAACAATATGGAATACATGCTCCCCAGACATGCGCACTTTTGTAAACCAAAAGGCGACGCGCGACGCGAATGTCCGTCGCGCGCCGCGCGTCGACTGACTTTTAAAAAGTCGACGCGCGACGCGCGACGGACATTCGCGTCGACTTTTTAAAAGTCGACGCGCGACGCGCGATGGAAAAAGTGGACGTCGCGTTTTGAAAGGCGACGTCGCCCTCTCCGTCGCGCGTCGACTTTTACAATGTTAGGAGATAGGGCAAAAGTCGACGTCGACTTTTGAAACACGACGTCGACTTTTGGCCTATCTCTTTAACATTGTAAAAGTCGACGCGCGACGCGCGACGGAAAGGGCGACGTCGCGTTTCAAAACACGACGTCGACTTTTCGCGTCGCGCGTCGTGCGTCGATTTTTGCAAGTCGACGCGCGAGATCAAATTGGCACAAATAGAACACCATATGAAACCGTCGTCCAAAATAAATTCGGCGTCAACAGTCATGCACATTCTATGACGACGCTTACACCGAACAGCTCTTTATTACTGTGATAGGTGTTAAATTTACTGTTTTATGATTGGCCATATTCAATTTTGACGTATTTTCTGAAGCACACGAACTTATTTACGTCGAAGCGTGTACATTTGTCTATTGTGAGACACTTAGTGTTCATGGTAAATTTGATGGTGTGTGAACTGCGGCATCATATCGTATGGCCAAAACGAACATTGTAAAAGTGTCAAAGAAATTTTGATCACGTGAGCGCGCTCTTTTGATACTGTAGGCCTACTCCATAATGAATATAATTTCAGTGGAAATGGACCATTTTGCGACCATGTTAACGCTATGACACTAGTGATGGTCCTGTTATGGAATTCGAAGTGGCTTTCTTTAGTAGCTGTTCTTCTGAGCACAGGAGACACAAACAGTCTGCGCGCGCATATGTACATGTAGTATCACATATCTCACTTGTCATCATCCAGTCTCTATAATAAAGATATATGACGATGGCTGGTAAACTTGGGGAAATGCGCCGGAAAAATTAACGGCAAATAGCATCAAATGTAACTGCAATAAACGCCAACACAAAGCACAGGCCTATGGCAAGCCGTTTCAGTATTTAATCGGTTATTCCACATATGTTGAAATCTTTTGCACATATGTCAAAAAGTTTTCAACATATGTATAAAACTTTTCAACATATGTCTAAAAGTGCGAATTTATTCCACATATGTGTAAAAGTTTTATACATATGTTGAAAACGTTTTGACATATGTGCAAAAGTTTTCAACATATGTGGAATAACCGATTAAATACCGAAACGGCTTGCTGTACAGGCCATCCACCTAAACCTATGATTTCGACGAGGAAATGCTCATATATGCTATATACTGAAGTGCTATGCAAGTGACACCCTCATCCACCCTCTCAGTGATGTCCCACCTTATCCACCCTCTCAGTGATGTCCCACCTTATCCACCCTCTCAGTGATGTCCCACCTCATCCACCCTCTCAATGATGTCCCATCTCATCCACCCTCAGCACAGTGATGTCCCACCTCATCCACCCTCTCAGTGATGTCCCAAAAGGACCTGCATTTTATAACTCGCCTACTTGTGATAACATTTGCTAGATCGTCATAGAAATTGTGACCATTCCAATCAACGTCATAAATACTTTTATATTGGACATATATGACATATACACCTTTTATATGGTAGATAGGGTGATACAATGAAAGAATTTGGTGGGTCTATATCAATTATTTCAGATTCAATCGACGAATAACGCATAACATAGTGTAAGTTTGAACCCGGAACGAAAAACGATCAAAGAGTTTGCCTTCAAGCATGTTATTATTATTATTATTTTATTATTGAGAAAGATATCAAAGATTGACAATGATAGTAATAATTATTATTTCTTATTATCATTTTATTATTAACATGAATTGCAGGCAAGCACCTAAAAGGTGCGTGGACCCCTCAGCCTGTTTTTTTTGTCAAGTAGGATCAGGGCTGCATCTAGAGTTTAGTTTAGTTCCGGAAAACGTATGGGCGCCCAAAACTCAAATGAAACAAAAAAAGAAACTTGTTGTTGTTGTTCAATTTCAAAGGATTTCTGAAGGAAATACTCCTAGAAAAAGTTTCTGGAAGCCTCAATATCGATCTCATTGCATAGCTGGATATTGAATTTCATGTTAATAGACCTCTGTTTTGTGACTGATCACAGGCTCTTTGTGCCTAAATTCACTAAAAAAATTGGACCCTCAATAATGAATTACGAAAAGAAACTAGGAGGTTGAGATCGGAACCAGCAAAAAACCCCTGGATACAGCCTTGCGGATACAGTTTGTGTGGTTTCTGTAATGTATATAATAGACTTCGTTTTCACGTGAGTGGTGTGCTGGGATTACAGCATGCAAGAAAGTGTAGTTTTATCAGTGGCAATTTATGCATTGCACAAGTGTGATAACAAGTTAATGACATAGAATCACAATGATTGACACAAACCCACCATTATCATTATTGGGGGGGGGGGAGGGGGGGGCATAAGCTCCAGGTATGCAAACTGGTTCAAAATTGCACAGAGTCAGGTTAAAATGAGCTCTCCTAATCACTCGTTTTAAATAATTTCCAAGGTACAGTCACATGTTTGGTGACAAAAATTGAAGCATTATGTTGTACCAGTTAAATGTGTGGACACAAATATGGTTCATGCAAAAGTTTTAGGATAAATCATATGATGTAGAATACAATGATTTAACAGCAAAATTGAAGAAAATATTGTCCTTCATTTAAGGCGACGCGAAATTCAAACTAACAGGGGTTCCATACTGCAGGGATTCCCCTGCCAGTTATTTCATATTATACTTTTGAAATAAAATATGTTTTGTGCAAAAGCTTTAGGATAAATCATATGATGTGGATTAGAATGATTTAATAGCAAAATTGAAGAAAAATGTTGTCCTTCATTTAAGTTGACGCGAAATTCAAACTAACAGGGGTTCGATACTGCAGGGATTCCCCTGCCAGTTATTTCATATTATACTTCTGGAATAAAATATGGTTTGTGCAAAAGCTTTCAGATAAATCGATGCAGTAAAATTGAAGAAAAATGTTGTTCTTCATTTAAGGCGACGCGAAATTCAAACCTAACAGGGGTTCGATGCTGTGAAAACCACGCGCCGGTTATTTCCTTTTGTACTTCTTAAATAAAACCTGTTAGTTATTACTATAAAGGAATAAATTTTAGGTGATTATGCATGTGTGTGAGAAAAAACAATGTACACTGCATCTCATATGTATATTACATGAAGCTGAGAAGCTGTGGATAGGAAAAAGTCCAATAACATTTAGTGCCACAAGGGTGGGGAAATCCTCCCGAGGGTAGTGGATAGGTTGAACAAGTGTAGCATGTAAGCTCCCAGATAAATGGGGAATAAAAGGAGATTAAATGGAAATAAATTGAATCTTGAATGGACCAGGCTTTCTTGTATCAGGGAACCTTCAAAAGTCACAATGAAACATACACAACAAAGGGTTCCCGATAGATAACAGTGCAAAAGATAAGCCATCAATAAATAATAAAAAAAAAATACTTAAAAATCATGAAATCATCATATCCATCTGAAAATCTAATCATTTCATCAGTGAACATTCAGGAAGCTCTCACCAATGTTTGGTCAGGCCCGACTTGATAGACCTGCAGATATTCAGCGGACAAGAACATGTTGATGGGCATAGTTAACAGTGCAAAAGCTGAGCCATCAATAAATAATAAAAACAAATAATTAAAAATCATGAAATCATCATAGCCATCTGAAAATCTAATCATTTCATCAGTCAACATTCAGGAAACTCTCACCAAAGTTTGGTGAAGCCCGACTTCATAGATCTGCAGATATTCAGCGGACAAGAACATGTTGACGGACGGACGGACGACCGGACGGACAGACGGACGGACGTACGTACATGGCAACGACAAGACCCCGCAGCCCTATGGGCTGAGGGGTAAAAATGATGTGATCGGTCACCTGGCCATACATGACATACGCTCTAACCGATATGAATTTTCATGCTGAGTTTTATTCTCGAAATGTTATCTTTGTAATTAAATGTATATTGCGGAAAGGATTTATTTTGTCGGACGAAGTCATTGTAATTTACATCATGCACGGTCATTCCTTCATGTAAGGGATCCCGGGAGATCAATCTCAATGTTTTCTGTGGAATGTTTTCCTGGGTCACACATGTTTAATATTTCTGATCTTTTTCATAGCGAATGACCATCCAGTTTCATCTCTATTTCAATCTGCGAAAAATTACACCTCATCGAGTTGTGCCCCTCAGATAGTTGGAATGTCATGTATTCATTTTCAGTCATGTTTGTATACTGAATAGTCCCCCGTGGGTTGAGATAATGTCAGGACCCAAGATAATGTCATTACCCAAGGCACACTCTTGAATTTATGGTCATGTCAAATGCGCCATTTTACGAGGTTCAGTCTTGATTTTGTGGTCATGTCAGATAGCACTTTGACTTCCATTTTATTTCCCCCCTTTTGGATATAAGGTCTTCCTCTCCTATTTTACTATGCCACATCCAGTTGTTTCCCTTACTTTCTCTTCCGACAAATACATCACATACATAGAATGTCATTTCCAGTTCTTCCTTCGAATTTTAGTCACGTCATACACATCAGTTTGGTATGTTGGTCCAATTTTGCCCCGAGTGAGGCCATATTGAGTCGTTCCCTTCGTGGGTAGACAAAATATCATTTCCCAAGATTTAGCCTTCAATTTTCAGTCATCAGATATGTCAGTTTGGTATTTCGCTTTTTCATCATCCGTCGCGACAGACAAACCATTTTTAGTAGTCCCCCTCAAGTAGATAAATCTCATTTCCCCAAAATTCACTGTTGAATTTTTAGTCATGTCAGATACGCCAGTTTGATTTCCTTTCCATTTTCATCTTTTGGATATTTTGATGTCAGATAGGTCAGTTCATTCTACCTCTCCTATGTGATCCTGCGAAGCATACGTCATAGTGAGTTATCTCTTTGCAATATTTTATCTTTTGAATGTTTTAGCCATGTCAGATACGCCAGTTTGAATGTTTTAGCCATGTCAGATACGCCAGTTTGAATGTTTTAGCCATGTCAGATACGCCAGTTTGAATGTTTTAGCCATGTCAGATACGCCAGTTTGAATGTTTTAGTCATGTCAGATACGCCAGTTTGAATGTTTTAGTCATGTCAGATACGCCAGTTTGAATGTTTTAGTCATGTCAGATACGCCAGTTTTGAAGATACGCCAGTTTGAATGTTTTAGCCATGTCAGATACGCCAGTTTGAATGTTTTAGTCATGTCAGATACGCCAGTTTGAATGTTTTAGCCATGTCAGATACGCCAGTTTGAATGTTTTAGCCATGTCAGATACGCCAGTTTGAATGTTTTAGCCATGTCAGATACGCCAGTTTGAATGTTTTAGCCATGTCAGATACGCCAGTTTGAATGTTTTAGCCATGTCAGATACGCCAGTTTGAATGTTTTAGCCATGTCAGATACGCCAGTTTGAATGTTTTAGTCATGTCAGATACGCCAGTTTGAATGTTTAGTCATGTCAGATACGCCAGTTTGAATGTTTTAGCCATGTCAGATACGCCAGTTTGGATGTTTTAGCCATGTCAGATACGCCAGTTTGAATGTTTTAGTCATATCAGATACGCCAGTTAGCCATGTCAGATACGCCAGTTTGAATGTTTTAGCCATGTCAGATACGCCAGTTTGAATGTTTTAGTCATGTCAGATACGCCAGTTAGCCATGTCAGATACGCCCGTTTGAATGTTTTATTCATGTCAGATACGCCAGTTAGCCATGTCAGATACGCCAGTTAACCATGTCAGATACGCCAGTTTGAATGTTTTAGTCATGTCAGATACGCCAGTTAGCCATGTCAGATACGCCAGTTTGAATGTTTTATTCATGTCAGATACGCCAGTTAGCCATGTCAGATACGCCAGTTAGCCATGTCAGATACGCCAGTTTGAATGTTTTAGCCATGTCAGATACGCCAGTTTGGTATCTCATATTCTTTCCTTCCAGACAGACAAGCAATAAAATTCCATTTCCCAAGATTCACTGTTGAATTTTCAGTCATGTCAGATACGTCAGTCTGGTATGTCGGTCCCCTATTGCCTCGAGTGAGACAGGCAAATTGAGCCGTCCCCCTCGTGGGTAGACAAAATATCATTCCCAAGATTCAGTCTTCAATTCTCAGTCATCAGATACGTCAGTTTTGTAACTCGTTCCTATTTTCCGAAAGTCCATGACAAATCCGACCTGAACTTAATCAGAAGGCCCCAGTCCTCCAGCGGCAAGCATTTCAATCGTCAACCTCTGACTTATCGCGAGTCCGCTCTCCAGCATACATTCAGTCGACGACTAGACCATGCAGCCTCCAGCATGCATTCAGTGGACGACTAGACCAGCTCCTTTTGGTGAGCCTACAAATCAATTATTTATATAACTTGCTGAAACTTTCGAGCTGTTATAACTACTATTTTAATTATTATTATTTCTCTATTATATACAAATGAACGCCGGTCGGGTACATGTAGATCCAGCGCTCATTTTAGCTGATGCAGCCTCATGCCAAAGGTTCCATATTAATGCCAACATTTTGTCACCTTATACTTTTGTTGTCCATATGTTTTATTATTTCTTTTTCAATTGAAAACCTTAAAATTTGCTAAATATAGTTAGAATGCAGTTAGAAATGTCACGAGTACTATAGAACCCCAAACAACCGATTGGAATTTAAGGTTGAAAGGATAGCCAATTTCTACCAATGTTTTAAGGCGTCTCGTCCGGTTGATATTCTGGAACCAAAGTGAACTTACAGTCGGACATTTTAATTCTCGAAGTTACAGGGTCCGTGGTAACATTTCCAGATTTCCACAGAGTCATTTTTTTTAATTCTGACTTTTTGAAGTGCCTCACAACACATGTCAAGTGTTCAGTAGTATGTTTCGCGCCTTCTGTTCTCTAATCTAAACATCCCAGTGTAAACATATATACACATGTCTTGTCTGTATACTCTATATGTGCACTTGACCCGAGACGGGTGTGAATGTGAATAAATACAATGTTTACACTATGTATTGGAGCGATAGGCAAGCGGTGAAAAAATAGACGACGTCTGACCAGTAAAAAGCAACCATATGACCCTACAGGAAAGCATCCCTCCGCGCCTCACATTTAGACCCGAGAATACGGTGGATTCTCGGACGTAGCCTTAGTATGTCAGCCGTGCTTTTATTGTAGCTGTTCATGTAGAGACTATGAAGCATCCACACGGCCTAGTTCTACTTGGTGATCTCATTGATGACCTCTTGCAGGGCAATTCGTGCTTCTTGCCTGAAATTCTCAAAACGTAATATTCATAATTTAATATCTGAACCTACTCGAGTAACTGAACGTTCCGCAACCAATTTTGATCAGTGCAAATGTTAGCATACACTATTGTGATGTCGTTAATGTTGACCGCAATATTGATGACCATGATGCTACTTATATAGATTCGTAATCAGATACAACTTCGGCATGCCTATAAACGTGAAATCTGAATATATAACGCAGACGATTACGGAAAATTCAATTTGCTGTTCAACGAATTTGACCGGAAGACTTTCCTTTCCTTCTTGCAGAGACATAAAAGTAGCCTGAGAAAAATTCACCTGTAAAGAGCCATGGCCCCTTTCCCTGGCTATCGGCCCACAGCTAGGCCCTCTGTAAAAATGTCGTGAAAGTGTTATTTTTGGAGCAAAATCCCAGAGTACACATCCTTAAGTTCCAATATTTAAAGAAAACGAGGTAATTTTGTTGCGAGCAAGGATGGAATTGAAAGTTAAAAACGCGTCAAAAGCTCATTTTCAATAAATTGGACGTACTTTACGCCCTTTGGATAGAGTTTTGTGTAGTAGGCAGCCAAGAACCAGAACAAAAATCAATTCATTCAATTGATCTTTCCATTCCATACAGTTTCACCATCAATATATTTTGGTTCTGACTTGCCTTAAACACTGAAAAATGAAATTAAAAATTATTTTAATTGTCGCCTTGTTGACACAAATGTGTTTACTAATTAGGAAAGCAATGCTATGGCTATTTGTTAGCTCACTAGGTTAAACGCAGCGTTGATCCCAGAAATGAAGCTTTTATTCATCGTTGTGAGTTCGAGCCCCATTTCTGTCATTTATATGGTGATCCTTTTTTCCACCCGTTTTACTTTATTTCGGTATTTTTCCATCTGAAATATTATCCAAAATAGCTTTTACGTGTATATTGCCTGTAATTAATTATAAAAGATAATTCATTTCATGAGTATGGGATCATTGTATTACTGTATTTCACACCGGCTGTACAGTGAAAGTACTGTTAAGCGCTTATAAATCATCGATGGATGCTTGCAGATTACATTTTCCTGTATTATGTATGAACTATCCACAAACCGTAGAAGAAATATCTATCCAGTTCCGATGTTTTCATATTTCTGTATGCACGCTAAAAATGTTGTCCGACTGAGCTCTGGCTATTAAGCCGAGGAGAAAATCAGGCCAAGCCAGTAAAAGTACTGTTGAGCAGCACTTACTACAGAAAGTAGGGACTAAACAGAGACAAATACTCCGTTCTCTGCAGTGATACCTCGGAGGAAGTAACAGCAAATACACACCTCAACACTGATTAAACAACGAACTGTCCATGAGTGAATAATAGACTCAGTGTCTGTCGCTAGAAAATGTTTTTTGGGCGTTTTCGCTTCGAAGTATGCAGGGCAGGTACACAAATGAATACAAACTGCTGTTGGATAACCTCATTGTGCTGACACTTGCATGTTTGATCTGCTTATATTTGATCAAGAACATGCCAGAAGATTCTTGTTAATAGCAACTATATGTTACATGTAAATACAACACAGTTTCACCCCAACAAATAATTTGTTTTGATTGGCCCGAGAAAAATCAGTGTACCAGTGCGCAGTATGTCTGCTTTCTTTGCCGTCCGACTGGTAGTTGCGATGCGTTTTAGGGCGCAGTATGTATGGGCCGCTGCCTGGGGAAAGGGACGAAATTGCTAGGCAGTGTTTTCCCAACAAAATCTTCACCATACTTCAAATCCTGGTTCGATTCCGAGTTACGAAAGGAAATCCTTATACGAGACAGAATAAGGCAAAAAGCAAAGAAAACCTCGAGACCTTATGATTGGAACCGACATAAAATAATTGGGAATAAAGTTAACAACATGAAAAAGCATGCGCAAGAAATCTACCATAGGAATATTGAAACTGAATTAGACTCTAATACTTCTACTAACCCTAAATTCTACTGGAAGAAACTTAACCAAATATTGAATCGAAAAGAAAATACAGAAATTTCACCTTGAGTGAATATAGACTCAGATGGAACTGAACAAATTGTAGACGGTTGTACGGAAAATGCAAATCTTCTAAACAATTACTTTGCCTCTGTAGCACTTATTGACGACAGTGGAGCTCAGTTGCCCCCCTTTACTTATAAATGTGACAGTAGAATAACGGACATCGGCACTACTGAAGACGAAATTTATAATATAATTCAAAATCTTGAAACTAATAAATCCAATAATTATCAACTGTGTTCAAAATCCATATTGGCGATTTTGAAACTGAGTGAGAAACGCTAAAAACAAGAAGGGAAATCTCAAAATCCATATTGGCGAAGCACCACAATATGTAACAATCTTGGCCACTCCTCTTGTTGGTGAAATAACACCCTATCGTCTTAGAAATGCCAACAGTTATGTCATACCGAGATCACGTTTAACACTTTTTAAAAATTCGTTGATCCCATCTGTGATTAACCAATGGAACAATCTGACACTTGAGACAAGAAACTCAACATCATATAATTCATTTAAATCCAAACTCTCTAACAGAAATCTACCACCTTCATACTATTCTGTTGGATCTAGAAAATTAGATATACTCTACACAAAATTACGTCACAGCCAACTGAACACAGATTTACATCGTGTAAAACTTGATGAAAACGGACATTCCTTTTGCGGGGAACGAATTGAAAATGCTGAACATTCTTTAATTTACTATAAAGATCTGAGAACGGAACTATTTGATACTATCCCGCTATACGGCCTCTATATATATTTGCTAATGGCTCCAAAACTAGTAATTAATAGACTCAGTTTTGAAAAATGACTTTAAAGTCTTAAGCATATATATTTATATTGTTTACATACACTGTTAATAAGGTTTTCTCTTTCTCGATTATGTATTGTTTAACCTGTATTCGGAGAGGGGAAAATAAGATACATGTAAAAGAAGTTCTCCCCAATCCTTTTGTTTAAAACAAAACATTTACGGTCGAGAGAGAAAAACCATCTTTAGTAGTCTCCATTGGGTAGATAAAATATGATTTCCTCAAGATAAATTTTCGAATTTTTAGTCATGTCAGATAGGCCATTTTGATTTTTCATCCATCTTTTGAATGTTTTGATATGTCAGATAGATCGATTCGTTTTCCCTCTCCTATTTTACCTCGCAAAGCATACACCACATTGAGTTGTTAATTCTCTTTTAAAATCTTTTAGCCATGTGAGATAGGCCAGTTTGGTAATTCATTCCAATTGTGCTTCGAGACAGACAAGCCATAGTCCCCCTTCGGTAGATAAAAATTTGTTTCCCAAGATTCACTTTTGGATTGCATAGTCATGTCAGTTAGATCAGTTTGTCAGTCCCATTTTGTTCCAGACAGACAAGCCAATTTGAGTCGTCCCCCTTCGGTAGACAAAAGATCATTTCCCAAAATTCACTTTTTAATTTTTAGTCATGTCAGACACGCCGGTTTGGTATTTCGCTTCCATTTTGCTTCGAAACAGATAAACTGAGTAGTCTATAAAATCTCCTTTGCTGTTGAATTAGTCATGCCAGATATGCCAGTTTGTTTTCTTTTCCTTTATGCATCTTTAGAATATTTAATTATGTCAGCTAAGTAGTAGGTAAAACACGGGAAACATCTCATTTTCCAGGGAGGTAACTCTTGGTTCCCCTTTTTCTGCCAGGGGGCGCCACCAGTCCCGTATGACTGAACATGATAGGACATGTACTGAAGTGTGACGTCATGTATGACGTCACTTCCGGTCTGCGAGAATCGGGCGTGTGTATTCCTCCGCGGTGATGCGGTCTGGTGGTGATGCGGTCTGCCTCCGCGGACAGAAAGTAGTCTCAAATTCTCCGGCATTCTCCGGCAATCTTCAGGGGCGAGAGGGGTCCCTATTGTACCGATTGGGTCGTATGAGGTATCGATGTGAAGCATTCGTGGAGGGGCATCTGATGGGGTGGGTGTGGGGATGAAATATCGTCATTCTGCGCATGCGCGGTAGACCAAGGGTATGGAAATAGACGTTTAGGGGTCTAGGTGGGTCACTAGTGGTCCGATGGAGTCGAGTGAGGTATCAATGTGAAGCATATGTAAGAGGGCATCTGATGGGGTGGGTGTGGGGTTGGAATATGGTCATTCTGCGCATGCGCGATAGACCAAGGGTATGGAATAGACGTTTTGGGATCTAGGGGAGCCCCTAATGGTCCGATGGAGTCGTATGAGGTATCAGTGTGAAGCATTCGTGAAGGAGCATCCGATGGGGTGCGTGTGGGGTTGGAATATCGTTATTCTGCGCATAAGCAGTAGACAAAGGGTATGAAAATAGACGTTTTGGGATCGAGGGGGGTCCCTAATGGGCCTATGGAGTTGTATGAGGTATCAATGTGAAGCCTATGTGAGGGGGCATCCGCCTGGACTAGTGTCTCGGTCGTTGTCCACATTCTGCGCATGCGCAGACAGGGAATTGTGGGAAAAGGGTATGGAAATAGACGTTTTGGGATCTAGGTGAGCCACGAGTGGGCCGATTGGATCGAGTGAGGTATCAGTGTGAAGCATTCGTGAAGGAGCATCCGATGGGGTGCGTGTGGGGTTGGAATATCGTTATTCTGCGCATAAGCAGTAGACAAAGGGTATGAAAATAGACGTTTTGGGATCGAGGGGGGTCCCTAATGGGCCTATGGAGTTGTATGAGGTATCAATGTGAAGCCTATGTGAGGGGGCATCCGATTGGACTAGGGTCTCGGCCGTTGTCCACATTCTGCGCATGCGCAGACGGAATTCTGGGAAAAGGGTGTTGAAATAGACGTTTTAGGGTTTTGGTGAGCCCTTAATGATCCTATGGTGTCGTATGAGGTCTTATTTTGAAGCTGTCGTGAGGGAGCATCCGCCTGGGCTAGTGTGTCGTTCGTTGTCAATAGTCTGCGCATGCGCAGTCTGGCCGTAGTATAGAAATAGACGTGTTGAGGTTTAGGTGGGCCACTAGTGGGCCGATGGGATCGAGTGAGGTATCCATGTAAAGCAGTCGTGAGGGAGTATCCAACGGGCTGGGTGTGACGTGGAACTGACGTCATTCTGCGCATGCGCAGTAGAGAAAGTGTATGGAAATAGACATTTTGGCGCCGACAGGGGTCACTATGGGTCCGATGGAGTCGTATGAGGTCTTATGTTGAAACTCTTGTGAAGCAGCATCCGATTGGACTCAAGGTTCGTCCGTGTTCAAGGGTCTGCGCATGCGCAGTCTGGTCGTAGTATAGAAAGCAGGCATGTTGGGGGATGGGTGGGAGTGTGTGTGTGAGCCACCACTAGGGGTCCATGGTTGGGGTTGGGTGGTGGAGTGGGTTCTGCGCACAGACGTCACTTCCGGGTTTCACTAAAACTACCTTCGAACACAGAAGAGTTCCAATGTTCCCCTTACACGTAGCACCCGGCCCGGCCCCGCAGCGCGCGCGGGTTATCCGGCCGCAGCGCGCGCGCGCGGCATCACCGGAAGTGCGCGGATGAATGTCGGGTCAAAAGGTCAAAGGTCACATCCAGGTCAAAAGGTCAAAGGTCTCCCTTTCGGCAAGGTTCGGCAACAATGTTGCGGCATCGATATACAGAGCTTGAACCCCAAAAAGGGGATTGGAAATTAACCTGGGAAGGATGGGCAGTTCCATTTGGACCAATCAGCGGTCGAGAAAAAGAGCCAATGAGCGATCGATGAAAGAACCAATGGACGGGTACTAGAATTTCGCTCACGGCTGCGCCTACATCCGGGTACTAGGATGCTTTCGCCTACGCCCGCGCCTACATCCGGGTACTTCTATGTAGGTGTATAAAAGTGGGAATATTTAGGGCATTGCTGCATTCATTGGCCTATTTATCCTCATTTTGTGCTTAAGCTTTGATTAGTGAAATCTCATGTTAAATGAAATCCTATACAAAATAACATTACACTACCGAACAATCACGGACTTTCACGAAGGGCCGTCACAGGGCGTAGTAGAAAAAGCGCATTTCTAACCTTATTGACCTTATGGCGCAAGCGAGTATAACAAGTGCCCATGACTCACACGGTGTATAAAACCCTACCCAACAGGTACACTATAAAGCCACCTCTCTAACCGTTCGCTTTTCATTCTCCACCATGGCAGCGAGCGGAACAGAGCTTGCGTTATTCCAACTGACGTCTGACGTCTACCTCATCGTCAATGACGATCACCTGGAGCTGGTCCAAGACGCACCGCAGAAGGTGGAAATTTTGTTATCGCTATCAGGCTGGAATCTATTGACACGATTGTTACAGGGAAAAGAGCCCGAAAGGGATTTCATGCACGTGGAAGTCGGTGTGCACATACGCACTGCTGGAGAGGATTCCCTTTTTCCCCGGTTGGAACAGAGTGGAGGTACCTATATCACACTCTGTCCACCCTTATGGATGGCACTGAAAGATGTACTCCCCGAGGTGGATGACTTACTACACCCCGAGGTGAAAGAAGGGACTGTGGCTACCCGGAGGCTTACACCTGGCTGCACGACAGCAGCCATGGCTGCATGGCGACGACAACGAGGGGCGACGCCAGATCCTGAAAGAGTTCACAGAAGCGGTCCTCGACAGAGTGCACTCGATGGAGAGGTGTGCCATCACTCACCACTACTGGACTATGACAGCCATCCTTGATGCTCGGGCTATGGACCACGAGCGCTCACGCCGGAACCAGCGACGGCTGGTTGGCCTCACAATAGTCTTTGCCCTATTGACCCTGGCGCTGTGGCATTGACAGTGGGACCTCACCATAAATACGAAAGACAGTCAGAGTGTGTGTCATTCACCGTTCGTCATTGGGTCAACCATGTCACCTGTCCTACGAGCCATCCTTCCCCTTACACCCGGGTGGGGTTACACGTCTATGAAGATAAAGTCACCCCCGTGGAAGACTGTGGAGATGTTTGCTGGCCGCGCGCTGAGACCGTATCGAATACGGTTACGCTACACCGTGACGGCTGGACCAAATTTAAACGGGTGTTGAGCGGTGAGCTCGACGGAAACCTCATCCACATAGACAATGCCATCTACGTATACCGTGGACCCTTCTTCCCACACCTGGGCCGTTACCAAGACCCTACACGAGGCTTCACCCCCGATCTGTGGACAGCCTTCGAGAAAGTGATGCCTATTGTGGAACAGCTGTTTAAACCGGACGAGCGGTCAGCTGTTCAGTTGGAGTGGGCTCGTGCCCTGCGTGAAGCGGCGGCAGAACCCAATGAACAAATTACCAAACCTAGCAATGAAGCGGAGGCAGACGATGATGCCATTGATTATCCGGCTAGACTCAGTCAGCCCAGTGACATGACCAGCCGATCCTTTGATCTCACGGGTTTCTCCCTATAAATACGAGAGACAATCAAATCTTGTACCATTCACGTACTGACCATGGCGGGGTATATAATACGGGCGTATCTCAGCTTAACCCCCGAGGTCTTCCTGCACGTTTATGCGGATAAGGTCGATATCATGGAGGAGGTGGGGGACATCTGTGATGCGGACCTTACACAACCGTGCCCGGCTCACATTTGTCTGTCCCGAGAGGGCTGGACCAAATTCAAACGGGTGTTGTCTGATGAACTGGACGGCGACCTCATTCACTTGTGTCACGATGTGTACATCCGACGCGGCCCCTTCTTTGCTCAATTGGCTCGGCTAGATGGGGGTACAGTGCATTTTACCCTTCACCCTGATGTATGGTCTGCATTGGAAGATGCCGTGGTAGATGTGGATCAAGTGCTTACTCCGGCCCAAGATATACCCGTTATAAATAAACGATAGAGCCAGGGTCCATCATCATTTGTCACCATGAAGCGCTGGGAGAAGGCGTTGGATAACTTATACTACAGTCCCGACAGTCCGGCGGCCTTTAGTGCATTGTCGGCTCTCTATCGAGCGGCCAAACCCCAGGGGATACAACGTGCCCAAGTCCGAGATTGGCTAAGAAAACAAGACACCTATACCTTACATCGATCTGTCCGTCGCCATTTTCTACGGCACCGGGTCATCGTGGGAGGAATAGATGCCCAGTGGCAAGCGGATTTGGTCGATATGAGCGCCTTTGCCAAACACAACGATGGGAATCGGTATATCTTGACGTGCATCGATATCCCATCGAAGTATGCGTGGGTGGTACCCATCCGGACGAAAACGGGAGCGAATCTCATAGCGGCGTTCAAAGACATCTTCAGGACCGGGCGCAAACCTTTGTATTTGCAAACCGACGAAGGCACGGAATTCCTCAACAGACCGTTCCAACAGTTTCTGAAAGCCCAGAAGGTGTTTTTCTTCCATACGTACAACGAGACCAAGGCTTCCGTGGTGGAAAGAAAACAGGACATTCAAAGGCCGTATGTATACGAATACAAGGCGGTACATCGATGTTCTCCCGAAACTTGTGAGTGGTTACAATCGAGCCTATCACCGGAGTATAGAGAGAGCCCCCATTACCGTGACCCAACGCAATGAAGCCCAAATCCGGCTTGTCTTGTACCCCATACAATCGCAACGAGCACCGAAGGAGATGTTTACGGTCGGGGACCCTGTACGGATCAGTAAAGTCAAGGGCAAGTTCGAGAAAAGTTACTTGCCCAACTGGAGCGATGAGCACTTCCTGATTAAACGGCGCCTACCCCGACAGCAGCGAGTCTATGAACTGGAAGATCTTCAAAGGGAACCGTTGCTAGGGACGTTTTACGAGACGGAATTACAGCCTGTCGTAAAAACACAGCAAGACTACTACACGGTGGAGCAGATTTTGAAAACGGAACGTCGACGTGGCAAACTGTTTCATTTCGTCAAATGGCAAGGCTGGCCCAGTTCCTTCAATTCCGGGGTCGCTGCCAACCAGGTGAGACGACTATAAAGCCAGACACCACTGCCGTCATCCTTCATTCCACGTCCGACCACAGTGCTATGGACAAACAGCAGCTGCCTCTGAACACAGCGTCTCCCAAAACGCGCAAAGCGCAAGTGGGCTTTGTGGTGATACTCCTAACCCTACTGAGTGTGTTGTACGGAGGTGTGTTTTACGACGTAGCCTATGTCAGCACGTTACTTAACCAACTGAGAACACCAGCCACCAGTGAAACCGGTCTACAGATAGCACCAGTCAACCCCGTATCGAACCCAGTCACCACCACACCCCGTGTACAAGCCACGTCGAGCTCCACACCAAGCTCCACACCTACACCAAGAACACCCACTACGTCTGAAGACCCACCGGATTTCATCCCTCACAGTGAACAGACAACGACGACCGACGTTGTACCCACCACCATCATCCCTCACAGTGAACAGACAACGACGACCGACGTTGTACCCACCACCACCACTTACCACGACAACGGATACACCTCGAACCATGGACCCTCGGTGGCAGCATCCCTTCACTTGCGTCATCGCAGGACCGACGGGTTCCGGCAAACGCACTTCGTCAGGAAGCTCCTTCACCACGCCGACAGCATGGATCAACTCACCCATTGCCGAGTGTGTGGTACATGGCGAATGGCAGGCAGCGTGGCGCAGCAATGCCCCACATCAATGCCTGTGGGGCCTACCCAACCTGGCCGATTTGGAACCCGACACCTTGGTGGTTCTGGATGATCTCATGGCGGAGACGGATGCGCGGTCACCCAACTCTTTACCAAAGGCAGCCATCATCGACGGCTCAGCATCATCTACATTGTGCAGAATCTGTTCAGTAAAAACAAAGAACATCGGGACATCAGCTTAAATGCCCACTACCTGGTGGTCTTCAAAAACCCGAGAGATACCACTCAACTGCTGCACCCGGCGAGACAGATGTATCCCGGCCGCACACCGTTTGCGTTGGAAGCCTTTAAAGATGCGACAACCCCTCAGCACGGGTATATGCTCTTCGACCTCAAGCAAGCCACCCCCGACCACTTTCGACTACGGACCGGCATCTTTCCCGGAGAGACCCACCACGTGTACATGCAAAAATAATGTAAACACACCCACAGTGGGCCCCCCAGCGGGAGTGTGTGTGTTTGATGATGGGGATAATAAAAAGAATTAATACCACAGCATGGTTGACTTTGTCTCTGTTCTCTGAGGTAGATAAAAAGGGCAGAGATGTGAGTTCTAGCATTAGTTGTACATGATGCCTGCGCGAGTACGGAAGCACGCCCCGACGCTCCGTGTATTGAAGACGGCCCCACCCGAGTTGGTCCGAACCATTGTACGCGGTGCTGAGCCTGACCTTGTACGCTGTTTGTGCGAGATCGGGTACAACCTGTTAAAAGGCAACGTACCACTGACTCCGGCTCAGAAGACCAAGTTGACCAAGCATAAGACAGGTCTCCGAACCCTAGTCCAGAAGGGAGTCTCTCAAACACAAAAGAAAAACGTGTTACAGAAAGGCGGCTTTCTCGGGGCCATCTTAGCATCGTTGGCCGCTTCCGTGTTGGGTCCAGTATTGGGTGGACTCTTCGGCCGACAATGAACCACACGAAAAAAATGGTCCTCGTCGAACCACGGTTCCTTCAAAACCTCCAATCGCCCTACCCTGTCCCACCTACGGTGAAGACCATAAACACCCTCGATGAAGAGATGCAACAGATCTTACAGAGACCGGGGTTAAGCGACAGTGAGAAAGTACAACGGTACAATGAGACGCTTCAACGGTACATGACGTTCATGGACCAATACAAAACCCTCTCTACCCCACCACCACCACGTGACACACCGCCGACCTCAGCACCGCTCCAACAGCTGCCATTACCAGGGGTACCACCCACAGCCCCACAGTGGGTGGAAGGCGAAGTGCTGAAGAGTGTACCTGCATCGTTCAAGAAACAAGCTGGCCTGGTATTACAACGGATGAAACAGAATCCTAACATGACTTGGAATGATAAAGGCGAACTGCTGGTACAGAATCAGGTGGTCCCCGGGACCCACATGACGGATTTAGTGAAAGACCTGATGCGTCAACGCAGGTCGCACACGGATCCTCGAGGATGGGAGGTCTTCGCTCAAGGTTTGAAAGACATGCATGTACCACAGGAATTGGTGGGGAACCCCCACCGCTGGGCCTTTATGCAACGAACCCAGCAATAGCCGAGTGGCCCACTACCTTCTTGGGAATCCGAATGGGAACCGGAGTCACCTCCCAAAACACCACCACCACAACGGGCACCTTCTTTTCAGACCTTTAAAAAACCATCCTTGATCAGGACACCCCACATATCCAGAGCCGTGACACTTAGCAAGTCAACGCGACGAACACGACGCCGGACACAACCGCCCAAGGCCTGGAACACCTATTAAAACCAACAGCAGCAGCAGGACAGCTCAGTCGCCATGTTTTACCTCACCGTACCCAGTAACAGTTCGCTGGATGTGTTTCCTGACAACACCTTGGCCAAGTACGTGACCCAGTTACCGCAACCGTTGCATTTACCTGGGCGCTGGGAATGTGGCCTCGTGGATATCCAATACCCTTACTCGTGGTACAACGTGCGAGCCAATGAAGTGTGGTACGAGGTGACCTACGAAGGAAAAGACACCCGACTCACCCTCCCCGAAGGCCAATACGATACTCCCAAGGAGTTCATGGGTGGGCTGTCAAGACTGTTGCATTATAAGGCTCTACGGGAGGTCACGAATACTTCAAAACCCATCAAATCCTTTCCCTTCAAGAATCACGTGGACTTCGATTACAACGTACACAGCGACAAGGCACAGCTTATCGTCACCGCCAACGCGAGTGTCGTACTGAGTCCTATCCTACAGCAAATGCTGGGTTTCGATCTACGGACGTTCGCTGGTCCCACCGCCCACCAAGGCGAGATCCCGATGGATATGAAGTCGGGTATGTACGGACTCTACGTCTACTCGGACGTGGTGGACAACCACATCGTGGGCGATATCAACACACCTCTATTAAGGGTGGTCCCCATTAAAAAGTTGTATGGAGATTAAGTCACCCACAGTTTCACCCACATGCTCTACCTACCCGTACGACAAACCCACATCAACACTATCACGGTGGGTATAAGAGATGACACGGGACGACCGGTGGCATTCGAACGCGGGAAAGTGGTGCTGACACTTCATTTTCGACAAGCACGGGCTCCCCACTTTGTATAATGAAGGTGCCTTACGAGTGCGATGCACGCAGCTATATGGACTATTATACCCAACAGGCCGGCGGTGGCCTTCCGGTCTTTAGTGGTGCACGCAGGCAACGAGGACATGGACTGGGGAACATACTCGGAAGCATAGTCAAAACGTTCCTGCCCTTGGTGACGCGTGGGGTGAAAACAATCGCCAAACAATCGGTACGCAGTGGACTGCAAGTCGCCGGTGATGTCTTGGGGGATACGGCACCCAAAGAAGCCTTGAAACGGCGGGCCAAAGAAGCGGGAGGCGTCTTGGTGGCCAAAGCACAACGCACCGTAGGGAATAAAAGAGCTGCCCCACCGGACCACGCACCAGTCGACGACCGACCCAGCGACGACGCACATCGAAGACCCAGGATATCTTTTCTTAAAACACGCCTTGGTCCTTGATCCACGCCGAGTCCTGCCCCTCCACCAACAGTGAATTTGATTTGTGGACCGTCCGCCCACACAGACCAGTGCCGAACAAGGATTATGGGTGGAGCATCTCCCGCTGTCCAGCATCAACGCAACAGGGCCCATCGAGTTCACCATCAGTAATGCGGATACGGCCTATGTGGATTTAGCCCATACATACTTGTATGTGAAAGCCAACATCGTCAATGGAGATGGCTCCAGAATCGTTGACCAAGCAACGGTGGGCCCGACGAATCTCTGGCTGCACTCGATGTTTCAACAGGTGGATATATTTCTCAGCGACAAACTCATCAGTGACTCGACCAACACGTACCCCTATCGAGCCTACATCGAGACGCTGTTGTCGCATGGGCGAGAGGCCAAAAAATCTCAACTGACAGCCGCTTTATTCTACCAGGACACAGCCCAGCACATGGGCGTAGAGAACGACAATGTGGGATATAACAAACGGAAGGCTTTGACCGCGAACGGCGTCTCGGTGGATCTCATGGGTTGACTGCACGCAGACATGTTCATGCAAGACCGGTACCTGTTGAACAAGATCCCCATCAAAATCCGACTGATACGGGCGCCTCCGACCTTCGCCTTGATGGCCACTAACGTAGACGGGCATGCAGCTGACTATAAGATTGTCATCCAAGACGCAGTCCTGTATGTCCGAAAAGTGAAACCGAATCCAGCCGTTCAATTGGGACACCTCAAAGCCTTGGAAACAAAACCAGCCCAGTACCCTATCCGACGTGTGCAAACCAAAGTGTTCTCTGTTTCTGCTGGAAATATGAGCGCCAACAAAGAAAATCTGTTCCTGGGGGAACTACCCAAGCGATTGATCCTGGCCTGTGTGGAAAATACCAGTTTCAGCGGAGCCTACCCAGAGAACCCGTTTGACTTTAAACATTTCGGCATCAATTTTGTGGCCCTGCATGTGGATGGACAACAGGTCCCAGCCACGGCCTTAACACCGAACTTTGGGCGCAGGAATTTCATTCGAGCCTATCAGAGCCTGTTTACAGCCACCGGTCAAATCAACCAGGACGAAGGGAATATGATCAGTCGGGAGGACTACGCGAACGGATACACGTTGTTCTGTTTCGATCTGACCCCCACCTTAGAGAACGACCATCAGCTGGCCCTCGCCAAGCAAGGCAATTTACGGTTGGAAATCCACTTTGCACGAGCCCTCCGGAGCACCGTCAATGTGATCTGCTACGCCGAGTTTGACAACATCATTCAAGTGGACAAAGCGCGCAACGTCCTAGGTGACTTCACCACCTAACGTGGATACAGACCAGATAACCACCGTGCTGGAGAATGACCCAGAGACACGTATGGTCTTTCAAGGGGTGTTCGCCCGAGATGTGTTCCCATTAGACCGTATGTATCCTGCAGCTTACGTTCTCAACACGGACCCGATGGATCGGCCCGGTGAACATTGGGTGGGCGTGTACTTGATAGAACAGCAGGGCGAATACTTTGACCCTTACGGCCTGCCACCCCTCCATCCCGATTTAACAGACTTCATGGATCAAGGCACAGAGACGTGGTGTTGGAACAGTCAAACGTTGCAAAGCCTGACCAGTAGCGTGTGCGGACAATATTGCTTGTTTTACCTGTACCATCGATGCCGGGGAAGACCCTTATCTACCATCGTACAGATGTTTGACGAGTACCCCAAGGCCGAGGACCGCGATGTACTCGTATATGACTGGGCCGCCCATCATTTCAATGTACAAGCCCCGTTCTGGGCTTAAGTTCTTTCAATGTACAAGCCCCCCTGTTCTGGGCTTAAGTTTACAAGCCCCCTGTTCTGGGCTTCAGTTCTTTCAATGTACAAGCCCTCTGTTCTGGGCTTCAGTTTTCACATGGTTGTTCTCACGTTGTTGTTGTTCACTGAATAAAAAAATGAGATCTCACCCAAAAAAAACCTGTCTTGTGTGTTTTCTTTATGAGCATAATGCATGAAAGCTATAACAGACATGTGGGGATTCGGTGAAACTGGCTTCGAACACCATGGAGAAAGTAGCCCATCAGTGGCCTAGGATAATCCGAACTTCACCCGCGCAGGCGTGCGGCCGGATAAGGCGTGCGCGCGCGCTGCGGCCGGAGTAACCCGCGCGCGCGCGCTGAGGCCGGGGCGGGGCGGGGCGGGCCGGGCCGGGTGCTACGTCTAAGTGGAACATTGGTACTCTTCTGTGTTCGAAGGTAGTTTTAGTGAAATCCGAAAGTGACGTCTGTGCGCAGAAGCCACACCACCACCCAACGCCAACCATGGACCCCTAGTGGTGGGTCACACACACACTCCTACGCATCCCCCAACATGCCTGTTTTCTATACTACGACAAGACTGCGCATGCGCAGACCCTTGAACACGGACGAACCCTGAGTCACAAGAGCTTCAACATAAGACCTCATACGACTCAATCGGACCCATAGTGACCCCTGTCGGCGCCAAAATGTCTATTTCCATACACTTTCTCTACTGCGCATGCGCAGAATGACGTCAGTTCCACGTCACACCCAGCCCGTTGGATACTCCCTCACGACTGCTTTACATGGATACCTCACTCGATCCCATCGGCCCACTAGTGGCCCACCTAAACCTCAACACGTCTATTTCTATACTACGGCCAGACTGCGCATGCGCAGACTATTGACAACGAACGACACACTAGCCCAGCTAATACGACACCATAGGATCATTAGGGGCTCACCTAAACCCTAAAACATCTATTTCCACACCCTTTTCCCAGAATTCCCTGTCTGCGCATGCGCAGAATGTGACTACGGCCGAGACCCTAGTCCAATCGGATGCCCCCTCACATAGGCTTCACATTGATACCTCACTCGATCCAATCGGCCCACTCGTGGCTCACCTAGATCCCAAAACGTCTATTTCCATACCCTTTTCCCACAATTCCCTGTCTGCGCATGCGCAGAATGTGGACAACGACCGAGACACTAGTCCAGGCAGATGCCCCCTCACATAGGCTTCACATTGATACCTCATACAACTCCATAGGCCCATTAGGGACCCCCCTCGATCCCAAAACGTCTATTTTCATACCCTTTGTCTACTGCGCATGCGCAGAATAACGATATTCCAACCCCACACGCACCCCAATTTTAGCCATGTCAGATACGCCAGTTTGGTATTTCACATTGCGTAGTCCCCCTTGGCTAGATAATATTCCATTTGCCAAGATTCACTGTTGAATTTTTAGTCATGTCAGATATGTCAGTTTGGTATGTCGGTTCCATTTTGAGTTCTGCTCTAGGTCGGTCTACAAGTTGCTGAGTCCTCCATTGGTGTGATCGTTGCCATTATGAGGGTTATTAGTTGAAGCCCAGGGACCGCGGAACCGCGGGGGCTCCCCCCCCCGCACTTTTTGAGACCGCAATGTTATAAGTCCTATCTCAGATAGCACCAGTCCAACATTTAACATGGCCGATATAGAGTTCAGCCTCACCCCCCCCCCCCTCCACTTTAAATGTGCTTCGCGGCTCCTGGAAGCCTTCATATTGTTGTTAGGTGGGGTATAAGAGACAATTTATCAATTCTCTTTCTCTCATTTTATTAGCTTCCTTTCTTATGAAAGATCCAGCCTGATCTACGTAACTTTGACCCAGTTATCTAAATCGCAACCGTAATCATCTTTCAACATCATGGTAAAACTATAGAATAGAGCTGACGGAGCGAACCGTTCGGCGAATTTTTCAAGAACGATCATAGTTTATATCTTGATCGAAGGCCTATTGTCATAGTATTACAGTATAAAGTTAGACACTGAGGATATTTCTAGAATGATAGACCTGAGGTAAACATGTTTACGTTCTGTTGTATTCATGGAATTTTCTCGTAATCGTGACCGATTTATCGTAAGTGAATTATGTGAGTTATCCGTCTAGTGTTTTCCCGAAGATTCTGTGATTGCAAATGGCTGCTCTGCGTACAGCCCCGTATGACCTGATAGACTGGTGCATAGCGCCATCTGTACATGCATTTATGACCTGATCGGTTAGTGCGGAGCGCCATCTATACATATAGATTTTCATTGTATTCAATATTAGACATTCTTGAAGTTTCTGGAATGAGAAAGCACTTGTTTATCTGGGTTAATTATGTCGAACTTTCTCGTAACTGTATTAGGGTTAAATCTTACGTCATTGCTATACCGATGGAAGTTTCTTGATCTGATAGAATAATCTCGAATTCCCGATAAAAGTATAAATTGCTCGAAGTTTAGTGATCAAAAAGGAGATTCGAACGGCTTCTATTGGATGCATAACTGGACATTACCTTTGACTGAGATAACTGACTGCTGGATTATATATTCCTGTTGGATTACTCTTGTGTGTTTGACTGCGGTTTTATCTACGTAATTGTACTGACGGAAACTGAACAACAGCTGAGCGGTATTGGACTAGATTTCTGCACGCCGACACGAACTGTATAGAGATTTGTACGTTAATACAGACTCGAGAGATACACCGGTATAACATTGAACAGTAAGATTTTATTTGACGTTTGTTTGCTGTATTGACCTAACTTAATTTGTATATGATTTTAGTATTGTAAATAAATATTTGTTTAATAATCGACTTCACAAATCTTTCTGTTGCGTTTTTCTATTATCGTTTAGACGTAACAAAAATTGGGGGCCTGTCCGCGAGCTTTCTTTACATTCCACCAATAGTTCTAAATTGATACATTGTCTGAATTTGTGAAGTCGAGGAGTAGTATATTATCAGTATGTCATTTGACCCAGCTCAATTTGCTTCAAAGCCTGGTCAGGAGGAATTTGACGAACTACGCAAAGAGGATTTGTTCGCGTTGTGTAAATTCCTACAAATTAAAGTTAAAGCATCTTGGAGAAAGCAAGAAATTAAGAAACTCATTATTAAACATTTTGTTAGCAACAGCTTTGGGATGAAAGTGATTTTGATTTAACTGAGGAAACAGCTGATTATTTGGAAATAAAGAAATTAGAATTGCAAACTCAGCTGGAATTAAAGAAATTACAATTAGAGAGAGAAAAGTTAGAATTAGAGGAAAGAGAGAAAGAAAGAGCATTAGAGAGAGAGAGAGAAAGAGAAAAGGAAGAAAGACAGTTTCAGTTAGAAATGAAACATTTGGAATTACAGTCGCGAACAAGTCCTCCTGCAGATGCAATCAAAATTTGATGCAGCTCGACAAATACGTCTCGTCCCACCATTTCAGGAAAAAGAAGTTGATAAATATTTTCTGCATTTTGAGAAAATTGCTGAAAATTTAAACTGGCCGAAAGAAAATTGGAGTTTACTTCTTCAAAGTGTTTTGATCGGAAAGGCAAGGGACATTTACACTCAACTGACGGTAGAGCAAGCATCAAATTATGATAGAGTGAAGGATTTAATCCTTAAAGGTTATGAATTAGTTCCTGAAGCCTATAGACAAAAGTTTCGTAGTTGTGAAAAAGAAAACTCCCAGACTCATGTAGAATTTGCTCGTTCAAAAGAACAGTTATTTGATAGGTGGTGTGCTTCGGTGAAAATTGACAACAACTCTGAAAACCCTCAGACAGCTTATGCTAGTAGAGGAATTTAAAAGGTGTATCCATGGTGATATTAGAACATTTCTTGATGAAAAGAATGCCAACACGTTAGACGAAGCAGCCCGATTTGCTGATGAATACGCTCGGACACACAAATTATCATTTGTCAATGCTGTTAAACCAAGTTCATTCCAGTCTAACATTTCAGGTAACAAATCCAGTTCTTTCTCAAGGCCTAAAACTTTTAACCCCAGTTACAAAGGTCAAAGGTCAAACACAAAGTCTCAGTCACCCACTTTTAACACTCAAAATAAGTCTCTCGTTTGCAGCTACTGTAAGAGGGACGGCCACTTAATGGCTGATTGTTTTAAATTGGAAAGAAGACAACGAGATCAAGCATTTCAAAAACCGAGCGGTTTCCTCACTTCAAGATCTATACCCAAGCAGGTCAGTGACGTTCATAATGTATATGACGTTAAGATGGCCAAGGACACTGTTCCTATTAGTTCTATCAAGGATAAGGTTGACAGCTTTTCAAATCCTGTTATGGAGATTTTTGAACCATTTATCCACAATGGTTTTGTGTCACTTTCAAGTGATTTTTCTAATGCTACTCCTGTGAAGATTTTGCGAGATACGGGCGCGTCCCAGTCTCTTTTGTTGGCAGATATTTTGCCGTTTTCTGATTCTTCATCTGCAGGCAGTAATGTCCTGATTAAAGGGGTAGATTCTGTGAATTATACACCCGTTCCGCTCCATAACATTCATCTGTCTTCCGACTTGATTTCTGGACCTGTTACGGTGGGTATTAAAGGTAGTTTACCATTTGAGGGTGTTCAATTACTTCTTGGCAATGATCTTGCGGGAGATAAGGTCGGGGTTAACCCGATTGTAACTGACAAGCCTTGTTTGGATCAGATTCATGATCCAGTTGAAGACGAAATTCAAAGTTTGTATCCTGCTTGTGCAGTTACTAGAGCCATGAGTAAATTGGCTGAGGAGTCTGAAAAGTCTCTTAAAGATGACGTCATCGATGACGTTTGTTTGGCCGACACCTTTGTGTGTTTAAATGATGAGGCTGATAAGCCACATTTGGATAGCAAATTGGAATGTTCTAATGACAAAATTTCAAAATCACGGCTGGTTAATGAACAGCATAGTGACAAGGACATTTCCAGGTTGTTTGACAGGGCAGTAGATGAGCGTGATGTAACTCAAGAGCCTGTGTGTTACTTTTGTAAGAATGATGTTCTTATGCGCAAATGGCGACCGCCAGATGTGTCACCTGATGATGAGTGGGCAGTTAAGTATCAGATTGTGATATCAAAGTCATATCGTTTAGATATCCTCAGACTAGCCCATGAAACACATCTTTCAGGCCATTTAGGTGTTAACAAAACATACTACAAAATTCTAAATCATTTCTATTGGCCAAATTTAAAGAAAAATGTTGCGGAATTTTGTAGGTCATGCCACACATGTCAAATGGTAGGAAAACCTAACCAAACCATACCAAAGGCCCCTCTACAACCAATCCCTGCCTTTAGTAGGGTGATTATAGATTGTGTCGGCCCGTTACCAAAAACAAAGTCAGGCAATCAATACATGTTAACAATCATGTGTGCTTCAACCAGGTTCCCTGAGGCCATTCCTTTAC
Source organism: Hanleya hanleyi (assembly GCA_036873755.1). NCBI lineage: Eukaryota > Metazoa > Mollusca > Polyplacophora > Lepidopleurida > Hanleyidae > Hanleya > Hanleya hanleyi. The sequence continues at coordinate 5,667 of JAVTVY010011209.1, read as the reverse complement.
GGAATATTAAGGCAAAAACTATTATTTAGGTCTTAGTTAAGTTTTTCACACTTGTCGGCCTACCCCAGTCTGTTCAGTCTGATCAGGGATCTAATTTCATGTCAGAAATCTTTCCACAAGTCATGCATGAATTGGGAATAAAGCAGTACAAATCATCTGCATACCACCCAGAAAGCCAAGGCGCATTAGAAAGATTGCACCAAACATTAAAGAAAATGATTAGGACTTATTGTTTTGACACTGAAAAAGACTGGGATGAAGGCATACATTTGTTATTGTTTGCTGTTAGAGAGTCTGTTTAAGAGTCTTTAGGCTTCAGTCCATTTGAATTAGTCTTTGGTCATACAGTTAGAGGACCCCTTAAACTGCTGAAGGAAAAGTTCCTAGACAGTGATCTTGACTCATGTAGTCTCTTACAATATGTGTCGGACTTTCGCACCAGGTTGACCAAAGCACGTGATTTGGCCATGTCAAATTTAAAGTCAGCTCAAAAAAGTATGAAAATAACCTATGATAAACATGTCCTTAAACGAAGTTTCAAACCTGGTGAGAAGGTTCTGGCTTTTCTGCCTATTCCTGGTAATCCACTTAAGGCTAGATATTATGGTCCTTATGTCATTGGAAAGAAATTAAGTGACCTTAATTATGTAATTCAGACTCCTGACAGGCGTAAAAGCAAACCGTTATGCCATGTAAATATGTTAAAGTTATACATCGACAGAGATAGCACTAACAGTACTGTCCATCCTGTAAGTGTAGTTAGTTCTGACCCTGATACCACTGAAACTTGTGAAGAGCCCATGACAGCGGCGAAATTACAGAACTCTGACATTCTACTTAATTTGGATTCCAAGTTGTGTCATCTCGAGCCAGCGCGTCAGGAAGAACTTCGAACTCTGCTCAGTCAACATGAACATTTGTTTCCCGACATTCCTACTCGGACTGATACAATTTCACATGACGTCGATGTCGGAGATTCTAATCCAGAAAAGTAGCACCCAAATCGTTTGAATCCCATTAAACAAAACTACCTGAAAAAAGAGATTCAGTATTTATTGGACAACGACTTCATTGAACCAAGCAATAGTAACTGAAGTTCACCTTGTATCCTCGTTCCAAAGCCGGATGGCAGTTACAGGATGTGTACTGACTACAGAGAGGTGAACACATTGACCAAAACAGACACATTCCGTATTCCACGCATTGACGATTGCATTGATAAAGTGGGAAGTGCCAAGTTCGTGTCAAAGTTTGATCTTCTGAAAGGATTTTTGCAAGTTCCACTGACAGGTCGTGCGAAGGAGATATCAGCATTCGTCACTCCCGAGGGTCTGTTCCAGTACAAAGTTATGCCATTTGGAATGAAAAATTCTCCAGCCACGTTCCAGCGTCTCATCCGTTCCGTGTTTTTCATCTTACTTATGAAAACAAGTGGATTGTGATCACTGAATACAGTAATTGACAACGATGAAGAAGTAACATAAACATCAAAATGTTGCAAAGCCAATATCATTGCGAAACATTCTTTCTGAATTGTAGAATAATTTCTCTGATGTTTGTCAAATTTACGTGAAAAATAACATATTGGATGATCTACACCATCTACACCATCTTGTAACAAAACAGCACCAGCAGCAACATCACTAGCATCTACAGCCAGTTTAAAAGGTGAACCAAAATCTGGTGCTGAAAGAACTGGTGCGCTCTGGAGTATGACTTTCAGCTTCCCAAAAGCTGATTTACAATCATCGGTCCAAATAAAAGTTACACTCTTTCTTGAGAGCCGAGTGAAAGGTTCAATATCTGAAAAATTTGGACAAAATTCCCTGTAGTAACCAGACATACCCAAGAAACGCATCAGTTGTCTCTTACATGTTGGTCTTGGAAATAGCGAGATAGCACTGACCTTAGCATCTACAGACATTACCTGACCCTGACCTACAACATGACCCAAGAATGTCACACGTGCATGTCCACTTTCTTCTTTTAAGAGGGGGAGTGTCATAGTATTACAGTATAAAGTTAGACACTGAGGATATTTCTAGAATGATAGACCTGAGGTCAACATGTTTACGTTCTGTTGTATTCATGGAATTTTCTCGTAATCGTGACCGATTTATCGTAAGTGAATTATGTGAGTTATACGTACAGCCCCGTATGACCTGATAGATTGGTGCATAGCGCCATCTGTACATGCATCTATGACCTGAGCGGTTAGTGCGGAGCGCCATCTATACATATAGATTTTCATTGTATTCAATATTAGACATTCTTGAAGTTTCTGGAATGAGAAAGCACTTGTTTATCTGGGTTAAGTATGTCGAACTTTCTCGTAACTGTTATAATTGTATTAGGGTTAAATCTTACCGATGGAAGTTTCTTGATCTGATAGAATAATCTCGAATTCCCGATAAAAGTATAAATTGCTCGAAGTTTAGTGATCAAAAAGGAGATTCGAACGGCTTCTATTGGATGCATAACTGGACATTACCTTTAACTGAGATAACTGACTGCTGGATTATATATTCCTGTTGGATTACTCTTGTGTGTTTGACTGCGGTTTTATCTACGTAATTGTACTGACGGAAACTGGACAGCAGCTGAGCGGTATTGGACTAGATTTCTGCACGCCGGCACGAACTGTATAGAGATTTGTACGTTAATACGTTCGTTTGCTGTATTAACCTAACTTAATTTGTATATGATTTTAGTATTGTAAATAAATATTTGTTTAATAATCGACTTCACAAATCTTTCTGTTGCGTTTTTCTATTATCGTTTAGACGTAACACTATTACAACTATATATTGTCTACGTCCCCCTGTAGAACTCAATTCGTGAATTTTATAGGACAGGTCACACATAGTTCACCTTGTTTTCGATCCCACCGTTACGACGATGTGCTCAACGTATCTTTTCGATACGCCCCTCGGGTACTTTTGTACCTTTTGAATTTCGTTTCGATAGAATGTTTTCTTCGATAGAGGCATCCATGAAATCGACTAACTTATATATATATCCAGCCATGCCCTTCAAAGCCTATGATGGGCTTCATTCACAAACGAAGTCCATCACAAACAAATCCTTCGCTCACTTTGATTGCTAGTCCCTTTGATGTACATATCGAGAATGTGAAATTCTCACAGTATCGTCCAATTGAAACATGTGTCTTGACACATTGTCTTTTGGCGCTTCTTCTGACGTTTCTTCAGTGTATCTATGTACAACTTCTTCCATCCTAGCAATTCATTCCCTTTAGTTATCTCTATCGGAGATGACAAGACATTTTGTCTATTGGGAAAGTATATATACATGACATTCTCGATTGTTCTTATATCACTTTCGGCGGTTATTGGCTTCCTTCTCATCCTGGGTCAGGTAATATTTAACACATTTTAGGAACGCCTTGGGAGAACTTTTCTGTTAAAAAATTCCTTCCCTTCATACGATTGTAGATAAACCGGTTTCTCATCTTCTATTACCTTTTTTTCATCGCGCTGACACTCCCCCCCCCCCTTTCACTTTCACAGGAATAGCCCATGCATATTGGAACAGGACATCTACGACAATAAAATTATTATTCCTGTTTCACTTCGATAGAGATGACATATATACTAAAACGATTTGCCATAAATCATCTATCTTGTCAAGCATTACTCTGTATCTTTCCAAGTTCATTCTAGCGTGTTTTTTTTGTGTTTTTTTTTTTTGAAGAGTGTAGTATTCCTGTCACGCGAATCGTATGACTATAGTCTCGTTTGCAGCCCAGTGTAAAATGTTATGTAGATGACTCTAAGAACATGATTTAGCTACCGGTATTCAGTTCGGAATATTGGTATACTCAGCGTGTGATATTCGGTAAACATGAATGGAGTCCGTAATTGACCTTTTATCTAGAGATAACAGAACTAAATCAGATTTTCACTGATACCGTTCGTAGGTGACACAGAATAAACATACTCCTGTAGTGTCAGTCATTCTCAGCCCAAAAGTAGTGAAATGTGAAGAGGCTGTGCACATTGTGTTAAACATTCACCTGCAGCTGCCATCAGAGATCAGTTCAGTTCGCCGTGACGTAGATGACATGCGACGTGGGGACAGACAATTTGAAGGAAACGTATGAAAAATTATTCAAAGTTATGATATATTTACTTCTCACCTTGCTGGGAACAACAAATATTCATCAAATGCTTGGCAATAAAATGAAACTGCAGCAAGATACCGTGGTCCATACTTCATGTAAGAGAGCACGAGAGAGATAGACTTCCCACTATTAAGGCATGCCTTCTGTTTTAAAGGCCGCGTAGCGGCGTTTGAAACATTTTCATAAGGGGTGGGTGGTCGGGGCCGAGTGGTAATCATCCTAGCTGTCTGTATGCTGTATCTTTTCAGAGAAATGGCATCGCGGCATTTAACAGTTCATTGTCCATCTAGCGGTAGATCCGGCACTTTGGGATAGTATTATTATTTAACGGCAGATTGAGACGGCGGTTTGATGGTATTCTCCTTTTCCGCGGCGGTGGAATGGAGACGGTGGTTTGAATAGTCTCCCTTGCTTTGAAGCACTTTTTCCTAAGCGATGGAATGAAGACGGTAGTTTGAATGTTATACTTTTGCTCAGCGGTAGATACGGCACTTTGGATTGTATTATTATTTAGCGGCAGACTGAGACGGCGGTTTGATAGCCTTCTCCTTTTCGTCAGCGGTGGAATGGAGACGGTGGTTTGGATAGTCTCCCTTGCTTAGAAGCACTTTCTCGTCAATGGTGGAGTCAAGACGGTAGTTTGAATATTATACTTTTGGCGGTTTCATGGTTTTCTTCTTTTCCTCGGCGGTGGAATGGAGACGGTGGTTTGAATAGTCTCCCTTGCTTAGAAGCACTTTCTCATCAGTGGTGAAATGAAGACGGTAGTTTGAATGTTATACTTTTGCTCAGCGGTAGATACGGCACTTTGGATTGTATTATTATTTAGCGGCAGATTGAGGGTGACGGCGGTTTGATAGCCTTCTCTTTTTCTTCAGCGGTGGAATGGAGACGGTGGTTTGGATAGTCTCCCTTGGTTAGAAGCACTTTCTCATCAATGGTGGAGTGAAGACGGTAGTTTGAATATTATACTTTTGGCGGTTTGATGCTTTTCTCCTTTTCCTCGGCGGTGGAATGCAGACGGTGGTTTGAATAGTCTCCCTTGCTTACAAGCACTTTCTCATCAGTGGTGGAATGAAGACGGTAGTTTGAATGTTATACTTTTGCTCAGCGGTAGATACGGCACTTTGGTTTGATAGCCTTCTCCTTTTCCTCAGCGGTGGAATGCAGACGGTGGTTTGGATAGTCTCCCTTGCTTAGAAGCACTTTCTCATCAATGGTGGAGTGAAGACGGTAGTTTGAATATTATACTTTTGCTCAGCGGCAGATACGGCACTTTGGATTGTATTGTAGTTAGAGACAGATTGAGACGGCGGTTTGATAGCCTCCTCCTTTTCATCGATAGCCTCCTCCTTTTCATCGGCAGTGGAATGGAGACGGTAGTTTGAATAATCTCCCTTGCTTTGAAGCAATCGACTGCTTACTTTTTCATCAGCGTTGGAATGAAGACGGTGGTTCGAATAGTATTATTATTTAGCGGCAAATCGAGAGGGCGGTTTGATAGCATTCTCATTTTCCTCAGC
>JAVTVY010011208.1:0-54679 GCA_036873755.1 Hanleya hanleyi | reverse complement strand
AGTCGTACACCAGTACATCTCGGTCCTCGACTTGGGGTAGTTGAACTGAGTGTGCTAAAAGTAGATCACCAGCTAGCGTGCTATAAAAGGAAAGCGGCCTGGTCGTTTCATCAGACACTGTCAACCACCAAGATGTTCACTTGCACAACTTGGCAGAAGCAGTTTACTCGTCTAGACAATTTACGTCGCCACGACACGGCCGTCCACAACGACGGACTGTATACTTGTATAACCTGCGCACGGTCATTTAATGGGGAAGATGCTTTACTTGCGCCATGAACGTTCAATTCATGGGCCACCGAAGCGTCCATGCGAGGATTGTGGTCGGCTTTTCAAACTGACCAGTCAGTTGCTGCGACACCAACGTTTGATTCATGCCCCGGTAGCATGGCATGAGCGACAACTTCCTACTGAAGAGGAGCCGCGGAAGCTCAGACCCTTTGAAGATAAGCCCGGGGAGACGAACGCCACTGGTGATGCGATGAAGGAGAGTCCGCCCATACCCACAGTTCAGAAGAGCCTGGATATCCAGTCGGACCCCAGCGTTACGGTTTCGAGTCATACGCCTGACAACATCGAACATTTTCTGGGCGATCTCTTACAGGACAACCATCCAGTGAGTGACAACGATCGGCGCCATTGGTCCATGGCACGCACTGTTTCCACCCTCATGGCCCTATTCAAGATATTTACAATTTCCCACTGACCAACCTCACCCGTCTACGCAGCTACGTGGAAGCCATCTCCAAAGATCAAACTACGGCCTTCAAATTGAATGTCGCTTTCGGGTACATCTTACGTCACAAAAAGACGGACCAGTTACGGTATTATTATCCCGGCAATAATATCTATGTGTCTGACCAGACGTTCACCATCATTAACCGGAGGTCACTAGAGACGATGCTGGAGATACTGGACACCGTGGATGCCTTGAGATGGGCACATCGTCAACGCCCCAACACACAATGGGTGGTAGAGAGGGTAACCAATGTCACGTTTTCCTTACCAAGCTGACCGACCACCGCCATCGGTTGAATGCGTCACCCGTGCACTGATGAATACCATAACATGCCGCACATACTCTCTATGTCTACATGCTGATCGTTGACTTGAGCCCAGTAAACACTTGTACCTATGTGACGGTGCGCTAAATAATAAAACATGGTGTTTGATATTTCAATTTGTTTTGCTGTGAACATACTAAACATACCCAGGGCGGCTCTCCCTGCCTGGGTATGATGTAACATTGGGGATAATAAACTATATAAACATTGCTGAACTTGTTGTTATTCACGACAACCGCTATCTGATTGTATAATACAGAACATATAATGTATAATACAGGACATATATGGTACAATACAGGAAACATATGGTATAATACAGCACAGATTTGGTATAATACAGGACAGATACTGTATAATACAGCACAGATTTAGCATAATACAGAACATATATTGTATAATACAGGACAAATATGGTACAATACAGGACAGATTTGCTATAATACAAGACAGATATTGTATAACACGGGACAGATATTGCATAATACAGCACAGATATTGCATAATACAGCACAGATATGGTGTAATTCAGGACAGATATGGTATAATACAGCACAGATATGGTATAATAGAGGGCAAATATTGCATAATACAGCACAGATTTGGTATAATGCAGGACATATATGGTACAATACAGGACAGATATAGTATAATACAGCACAGATTGGTATAATACAGGACAGATACTGTATAATACGCATGACAAATATGGATGGTCCATCTCTACACCAAATACCCTCCTTCACTTTCCTAAAATGCCCACTTTCGCTACTACTAGTACTGATGACGTCACCGATGACGTCACAGATAACGGGAACATCCCTCAAATGGGGCTGTACACCCCGAGAGCGACAACATGACACCTCCCAGGACGCATTCGGACCAAGGATGGTCCATCTCTACCCCAAATACCCTCCTTCCCTGCCCCAAAATGTTCACTTTGGCTACTACTCGTACGGATGACGTCACCAATGACGTCACAGATGACGTGAACATCCCTCAAATCGGGGTCTACACCCCGAGAGCTACAAAATGACACCACCCAGGACGCATTCGTACCAAGGATGGTCCATCTAGACACCAAATACCTTCCCGCACTGCCCCAAAATGGCCACTTTACTTACTACAACCAACTGCGCATGCGCAGATTGACGCGACTTGCATTTAAAAACACGCCATTCTAACACGCCATTCTAACACAAGTTTCACTTTGACACCTTCCACGACCCATTCGGACCCATAGCGGTCCATCTCTACCCCAAACACAGATCCACATACCCCCCAACATGCCTGCTTTCTATACTACGGCCAGACTGCGCCTGCGCAGACTATTGAAAACGGACGAGCCATTAGTCCAGTCGGATGCTCCTCCACGAGAGCTTCAACATAAGACCTCATACGAAATCATAGGATCATTACGGGCTCACCTAGACCCCAAAACGTCCACCCCGTATGGGCCTATACCCCCATAGCCATGCAGTATAGGCCTATGGGCCTACCCAGGCCTCGGTGAACTTTTCCCAAAAATTTCACCGTTTCGCTCCGGGACCCTTCCCATCGTGTTCTAAATGACGAGACGTGAAAAACAAATCCAAACAGCCCATATCACAATGAACGTATGTGAATTTCCCAGGTTGAACCTATACCCCCATATAGCCAGTATGGGACTATATGGGCTATATGGTGGCTTTTTCCAAAAATTTCACCGATTCGCTCCGGGACCCCTCCCATCGCGTTTTTCTTGGTGAGACGAGAAAAACGAGACCCCACAAGCCATAGTAACACCCACAAAAAAATTGACCACCCCTCCCCCCCATATAGCCAGTATGAGCCTATACACAGACCTCGGTGACTTTTCCCAAAAATTTCACCGATTCGCTCCGGGACCCTTCCCATTGTCATTTTCTTGGCGAAACGAGAAAAACGAGACCCCGCAAGCCATAGTAAAGCCCACGAAAAAAATTGACCATCCCCATACCCCATACAGGCATTTTCCCTTATATTGTATAATACAGACCCCTATTGTAGGGGTAAAGTCCGTGTTCCGCTTTTTATAGTTTCGGGGAAAAAATCCTAATTTTACATGCACCCACCCCATTGACTTGATAGGCAGGCCCCGATAAGCCCGGGGACCGATATTAGCCCTTTTGGCTAGGGTTGATAGGGATTGTCCCCTATTTTAGGGGTAAAGTCCGTGTTCCGCTTTTTATAGTTTCGGGAAAAAATCCTAATTTTACATACACCCACCCCATTGACTTGATAGGCAGGTCCCAATAAGCCCGGGGACCGATATTAGTCCTTTTGGCTAGGGTTGATAGGTGTTTTCCCCTATTTTAGGGGTAAAGTCCGTGTTCCGCTTTTTATAGTTTCGGGAAAGAATCCTAGTTTTACATGCACCCACCCCATTGACTTGATAGGCAGGCCCCGATAAGCCCGGGGACCGATATTAGCACTTTTGGCTAGGGTTGGTAGGGGTTTTCTCCTATTTTAGGGGTACAGTCCGTGTTCCGCTTTTTATAGTTTCGGGGAAAAATCCTAATTTTACATACACCCACCCATGACTAGATGCCCCTTCACGCATGCTCACTTTGATACCTCACTCGACCCAATCGGACCATGCAGCGTATTTGAAGTCTGGGGACTACTTTTTCTCCGCGGAAGCTTTTTCCCGCGACCGCATCACCGCCAAACCGCATCACCGCGGATGAATACATTCCCTGCAACAATTGGAACTCTCCTGTGTTGGAGGTAGCTTTTTGGTCATTCTGCCGGAACTATAGTGCACTTGACCTCTCCTCCACGTGACCTCCACAAAACAGAGTTATTTCCCTGGAAAATTGGATGTTTCCCGTGTCCTATATACTACTCACGAGACGTCACTGACCTCGAAAACATTTGACATTCCAAATGGGTCGCACAAGAGCGTTATTGACTGGCTGATCTAAATAGTGGGCACCTTATTAGGAGGAAAGACGCCGCTAATAGAGGATGATGTCACTCCACGTGACTTCACTCGCAATCGATGTGTACGTTCTGATTGGTTCTTTTGTCGTTAGTAGGTGAAATTGGCTGGATAAAATGAAGATGCTTCACGTTCACTCAATGGATTTCTTTTCATATTTTCAAAATGAACTATTGTTAAACTTGAACTTGGCCACCAGAGATTCACAATGACAGAATGTTATCCACTTCAAACACGCTATTAAAATTGAATACCGGTACCATTTCATAAACGCAAAGACATCAAAGGAATAATGCGCGCACTGCCTATCGTGGTGAATATTCTCCTACGCAGGTACGCGAACGGCTTACACCTTCTTCACCGTTGACCGCTTTTCATTTTTAGGTCGACACCCCCGACGGCGTACGTACTTTATGGATGCCCCCTTATCCACGCCTGTTGACGTTGCTGTTTTACATCTGTTTTATGAATCTGAAGTATTTGAGATCATTAACCCTACCAGTCCGCCCCTTTCAAACTTTCTACACTATCTTCGAAACTGCGGAAATTTCATATCTGTCACCCCACGACTTCATAGCCTATTATATTGGGGTTATTTCGAGCTAATTTACATAACCCTCCGAGCAGAGGATCATGGGTAAATTCAAAATGGCGGCCATGAGGGTGTGACTTAAAAGTCCTATTTTCAAATTTGTCTTCAAAATGTGCCCGAAATTATTTCTTTCATATCGTATAGTTATTTCCTAATTTCTTATGGACTATTATTATGGACTATCATCGGAGATGGTATAAAGTATAAATAAAAGTATAAAGTATAAATAAAAAAAATGGGAAAATCTGACCAAAACAATCAACCCACACACGTCATCAGAGCGGCATATTTGGATCTTTTTATTACATTTTTTGATAGAGCTAGACCCCAAAATATATTGTGGAAAGTTTCCTAAGCCTACATGTAAGTAGAAAGGAAAGTACGGTATTTAACGAACCCGATGCGCCTTATGTCAAATTAACCACGACGTATGCTACCAGGTGTCGCCACCTGTCGACAGGGGGCGTTACCAACTTGCTTCTAGCCACAACTGATCAGCATGGTCTATGTGCCAAATTTCATGCTTGTTTCCAAAGTGCGCAAACATTGTGCTATTCCAGTGGACTCATTAATTCTATGACTATGACAGGGATGATATATTCTGCATTACTTCAAAGTATCGCTTTGATTAGTTTAATAATAGTATAATAATATTCCGGAACGAAATAATATGTCCAATATGGTATTTATTTCTCTTCGGGACTTGAATATACAACTGAGATCATTAACGTGATTACATGTAACATTGCCGTTCAGGAGAACTGACTATACATTGTAGACATATATACGAAGGAACTATGATAGTCCAGACAGCATCATATTTACGAAAAGCAATAAGGGGTTACTCTCTCGTCGACTTAGGACGAGAGAGCTGATTACAAAGTTGACATATTCAACTAACCCTTCTGGATACTAATATTCCACAAGGATCTCGCTTAAATACTACGCTCACGATGACTGAACACATTCCAGAATCTATTTTGACAGGGCTAAGATCAGCGCCTTGCCATTTCATTTCCCCTCACCGACGACATTTCAAGCACAGCGCAGATTGTCGCTGCATGTGGTCAATCTGTCAATCTGTTCCAATTCCGCTACTGAATCTGCTTCGGATGTATTAAAACCGTTATTCCTGCTATAAAATCTATCGAACCTTCATATGAATGATCCAATGCTGACCTTTCACATACAATGTTCATAAAATTGATGGTTTCCAACAGTTCAGCATGGCAGATATACTGTTTGAGCAAAAACAAATTTTGCGACGCAAAAGCCACAATAGCAACAACTATAAAATCAGAATTGGCTCTTCTTCATCTCTGTATTTGTTACATTGCTGTAAATACTTTGTATGTTCAGAACCACCACCATCGGAAGAAAAGAATTAATTGATTAGTGAGAATGCTGATGGCATTGTCTTACTTGCCCTATGTTATCATACTATATCTTATATGTCTATTAACCTTTCCTAACTACTAGTATTTTGATAAGCCTTATACAATAATCTAGATATCATATTATATCTCACATGGAAACATTAAGTTTTCCTAACTTTCTGAGAATTAAAGTTATGATTTTCAAAATATAATGTCAGTAGTATATAGCATTGATTCCAGCGCACATTGACTTTTGACCTCAGAAATTTGCATATCACGTGACAGAGGTCAAAGGTCAATGAGTGCACTTCAGTTGACATGTATCCTTTCATCTTGTCTTTGACCTTAGATCATGTTTAGACATGTCAGGGCTGGGGTTTTACCCATCACGTGCGCATGTGTATGACGTCACTTCCGGTCTGCGTGAATGGGGCGTGAACTGTGAACATGATAGGACATGTACTGACCTGTCTGTGGGGGTTTTCCCTACAATGTCGTTCACCTTCGTGTTTTTTCGGTGAGGCCCGATGTCCATGTCTTTTCGGTGAGGTCCGTGGGAACATGATAGGCCATGTACTGACCTGTCTGTGGGATTTTTCCCGCCAGAATTTCGCTGTCGTCTGCTTGGGGTTGTCACGTGCCGAACACCTGGCTCCCCCAATTGCAACATTGTTGCACGTTCGCTACAATGTTGCAGCATCGTGAACACCTGGTCTGGTGCCTCCGTGTCTGCGTGAGTGAGTTCACGTGCCGAACACCTGGCTCGCCGAATTTCAACAATGTTGCACGTTCGCTACAATGTTGCGGCTACCGTGAACACCTGGTCTGGCGTCTGGGTGAGTGAGCTCACGTGCCGAACACCTGGCTCCCCGAGATCAAGCCATGTCCACGCTTGTTCTGGGTTGTGCAGTTCTGCCATGCAGAGGACGGGTACTAAGAATGCATATTAAATCTATATTATCATTTATGGGATGCATGTACTGACTTGTATTTGGGGTTTTCCATCACGGGGAGATCACGTGATAGTTCAAGGTCATATTGAATGCTAGGAATGCGTGTACTGAACTGCTCATCCGTGGTTTACATTTACACGGGAACAGTCGGGTAGTTACGGAGGTGACCGAAGAGACACGGAGGTGACCGAAGATGTCAGGAAGGTGCCCGAAGAGACACAGAGGTTACCGAAGATGTCACGGAGGTCACCGAAGAGACACGGAGGTGCTAGGAGAGTCACGGACGTCACCGAAAAGACACGGAGGTGACCGAAGAGACACGGAGGTTGCCGAAAAGACACGAATGTCACGGAAAAACGTATAAAAGTGGGAATTTTTGGGCTAATATCGGTCTCGGGCCTATCGAAGTGTGTGTGCATGGGTGGGTGCATGTAAAATGCGGATTTGTCTCTGAAAATATAAAAGCGGAACACGGACTTTATCCATACAATAGGGGAAAACTCCTATCAACCCTGTCCCAAAGGGCGAATATCGGTCCCTGGCTTATCGGGGTCTGCCTATCATGTCATGGATGGGTGCATGTAAAATGCGGATTTGTCCCTGAAAATATAAAAAAGCGGAACACGGACTTTACCTCTACAATAGGGGCTTGTATTACACAATATACTGGAAAATGCCTGTATGGGGTATGGGGGGTGGTAATTTTTGTTTGTGAGTGGGACCCGACTGGACTAATGTATCGTCCCTTTTCATCATTTTGCGCTGGCCGTAGTATAGAAAGCAGGCATTCTGGGGATTCGTGGAGGTTTGTTGAGTCAAATGGACCTTGTGGGGTATCAGTTTTACATCTGGGTCCTCATCTTACATTTAGGAGTAGTATAGAAAGCAACAATTTTGGGGCCCCGAGCTCCGAGCTCCTGCCTGCCTCATCTTCGAGCTCCGAGCTCCCGACTACTCCATCCCCGAGCTCCGAGCTCCCGTCGTTACGCCTGAACGCCCTAGCATAACGCCTTGACGCCATGATATACACAAATGAAAGAAAAACAACAGCAACAAGGATGAGAGATGAGAGAACAACAACATCGTTTTTTTTATATGGTTTATTCTCCCCTCCAGTACATTCTACCCACGCTGGGGGAGCCGCGTTGGATATGTTTACAATTCAAGAAGACCCTTGTCCAATCAGAGGCCGCCATTTGGCGCTGTATCAGTCATATTCGTTCTTGCCCGTTATTGCGTTAGATGTATTCTCGGCTGCTCTTGTCCAATCTGAAGTCGCCGTTTCAGAAATCACATCAGCCGGCAGGCTCAAGCAGCCCTGGGCGCTGCTCTGCGCACATGCCAGGCCCGCGGGTGGTAGCCCGATACCCTCTTCCAAGTGACGCTTGGTCTTCACGATGTACCTGTGCGTGGGGTCGCCTTTCATTTCAAGCGGTAGTAAGGTATACTGTTCGTAGATCGTCATGGCTGTTTTCCTGATGCAGGGGCGCATTTGGGTGTACGCCTGTTGTAAGTTATCCTGTCCGGCGTTCTCGATCGCTGCAGCATGAGTATTGATAGCTGCTGTCACGATACGATCCCAGAAGGAAGGTTCTGCCTCACTTTCCTGGTATGTAGGCTGACTATCTGAGGTCAAGCTCTCCGTATCAGTATATAGACTCTCAGCAATCTCACTTTCCTGGGATGTAGGCTGACTATCTGAGGTCCAGCTCTCCTTATCAGTAGATAAACTCTCATCAATTTCTGTATCGGCTTCTTGTGCCTCGGAGTCTTCAATCCCATGTATATTTTTCTCGTGTCGTATCATATCGTAACGTCTGGTGAACGTGCGTTGGCACTCAGAGCAAGTATAAGCCATATTGATGGTTGAACGTCGACTGTGCGTGTTTTGGCAGTACACTTGCTTTTATAGACAGTAACGCCCGTCAACGCTTAGCTTAACGCTTCAACGCCCTAGTGAACTAGCTCAGAAGCCTTGATTTTCATGGAATTGCCACCAATTCATCGAAATGCAGTGACGCCCGTCAACGCCCGTCGTTACGCCTTAACACCCGTCAACACCCGTCGTTACGCCTTAACGCCTGTCTCAATACCTTAACGCCCTATCTTTACGCCTTAACGCCCGTCTCAACGCCTGAACGAGAGATAAAGGGCTTTTGGAGGCCGATTAACCTTTGAACTCTGAGTGCAGTTTCGGTCACGTGACCGGAAGTGAAATTTGACCAGGTGACCGGAAGTGACCTTTGACCTTGCGCTGCTCGGAAGTGACGTCATCGTACGCAGGCGCACACACATGTTCCACCACCACCGCCGCCACCACCGGGCGTTGACGGGCGTCAACGTCCGGTGATGGTGATGGGAGCTCACGTGTGGCAGAGCTCTTGGATCGGAGCTCTTGGAGCTCATAGCCTGTGGAGCTCCGAGCTAGGAAGTGACATTTGCATATGACCTCTGTGATGTCACTTCCGCTTCCGTTCACGTGACCCGAACTGACCTTTGACCCCTGCGCGCAATTTTTATCCAGTATTGTTAGCGCGCGCAGGGGTCAATGGTCAGTTCCGGTCACGTGAACGGAAGCGAAAGTGACCTCACAGAGGTGATATGCAAATGTCACTCCGAGCTCTGAGCTCCACAGGCTTTGAGCTCCAAGAGCTCCGACCCAAGAGCTCTGCCACACGGAAGCTCCCACCACCACCAACGGGCGTTGACGCCCGTCAACGCCTGGTGGTGGCGGTGGTGGTGGTGATGGCGGTGGTGGTGGAACATGTGTGTGCGCCTGCGTACGATGACGTCATTTCCGAGGAGCGCAGCGTCAAAGTTTACTTCCGGTCACCTGGTCAAAGGTCACTTCAGGTCACGTGACCGAAAGTGCACTCAGAGTTCAAAGGTTAATCGGTCTCCAAAGCCTTTTGTCGCTCGTTAAGGCGCTGAGACGGGCGTTAAGGCGTAAAGATAGGGCTTTAAGGTATTGAGACGGACGTTAAGGCGTAACGACGGGTGTTGACGGGCGTTGAGACGGGCGTTAAGGCGTAACGACGGGCGTTGACGGGCGTCACTGCATTTCGATGTATTGGTGGCAATTCCATGAAAATCAGGGCTTCTGAGCTAGTTCACCAGGGCGTTGAAGCGTTAAGCGAAGCGTTGACGGGCGTTACTGTCTATAAAAGCAAGTGTATTGGCAGAACACGCACAGTCGACGTTCAACCATCAATATGGCTTATACTTGCTCTGAGTGCCAACGCACGTTCACCAGACGTTACGATATGATGCGACACGAGAAAAATATACATGGGATTGAAGACTCCGAGGCACAAGAAGCCGATACAAAAATTGATGAGAGTCTATCTTCTGATAAGGAGAGCTTGATCTCAGATAGTCAGCCTTCATCCCAGGAAAGTGAGATTGCTGAGAGTCTATATACTGATACGGAGAGCTTGACCTCAGATAGTCAGCCTACACACCAGGAAAGTGAGGCAGAACCTTCCTTCTGGGATCGTATCGTGACAGCAACTATCAATACTCATGCTGCAGCGATCGAGAACGCCGGACAGGATAACTTACAACAGGCGTACACCCAAATGCGCCCCTGGATCAGGAAGACAGCCATGACGATCTATGAACAGTGTACCTTACTACCGCTTGAAATGAAAGGCGACCCCACGCACAGGTCCATCATGAAGACCAAGCGTCACTTGGAAGAGGATATGGCGCTACCACCCACTGAGGCCCTGGAAAATGCGATCAGGATGCGCAAACAACTCTTTCGGGACATGCTGCCCAAACAATATCCAGGCCTGCCCGACGACGATTAGGTCACACCGAGCAAAGATGAAACTTTTTGAAACGGCGCCTTCTGATTGGACAAAGGCAGCCGAGATTACATCTAACGCAGTAACGGGCAAGAACGAATATATGACTGATACAGCGCCAAATGGCGGCCTCTGATTGGACAAGAGTCTTCTTGAATTGTAAACATACCCATCTTTGTTGTTGTTGTTGTTGTTTTTCATTTGTGTACATCATAGCGTCAAGGCGTTATGCTAGGGCGTTAAGGCGTAACGACGGGCGTTAAGGCGTAACGACGGGAGCTCGGAGCTCAGGGATGGAGTAGTCGGGAGCTCTGAGCTCGGGGATGAGGCAGGCAGGGGCTCGGAGCTCGGGGGCCCAAAATTGTTGCTTTCTATACTACTCCTAAATGTAAGATGAGGACCCGGATGTAAAACTGATACCCCGCACGTTCCATTTGACTCAACAAACCTCCACGAATCCCCAGAATGCGTGCTTTCTATACTACGGCCAGCGCAAAATGATGAAAACGGACGATACATTAGCCCAGTCGGATCCCACTCACAAACAAAAATTACCACTCCCCATACCCCATACAGGCATTTTCCCGTATATTGTATAATACAAGCCCCTATTGTAGAGGTCAAGTCCGTGTTCCGCTTATTTTCGGGGACAAATCCGCATTTTACATGCACCCACCCTCGATAAGCCAGGGACCGATATTCGCCCTTTGGGACAGGGTTGGTAGGAGTTTTTCCCTATTGTTGGGGTAAAGTCCGTGTTCCGCTTTTTATATTTTCGGGGACAAATCCCCATTTTACATGCACCCACCCATGCACCCACACTTCGATAGGCCCGGGACCGATATTAGCCCAAAAATTCCCACTTTTACACGTTTTTCCGTGACATTCGTGTCTTTTCGGCAACCTCCGTGTCTCTTCGGTCACCTCCGTAACTACCCGACTGTTCCCGTGTAAATGTAAACCACGGATGAACAGGTCAGTACACGCATTCCTATCATTCAATATGACCTTGAACTATCACGTGATCTCCCCGTGATGGAAAAACCCCAAATACAAGTCAGTACATGCATCTCATAAATGGTAATATAGATTTTATATGTATTCCTAGTACTCGTCCTCTGCATGGCAGAACTGCACAACCCAGAACAAGTCTGGATATGCCTTGATCTCGGGGAGCCAGGTGTTCGGCACGTGAGCTCACTCACGCAGACGCCAGACCAGGTGTTCACGGTCGCCGCAACATTGTAGCGAACGTGCAGCATTGTTGCAATTCGGGGAGCCAGGTGTTCGGCACGTGA
The DNA here is from genome assembly GCA_036873755.1 of Hanleya hanleyi. Lineage (NCBI taxonomy): Eukaryota > Metazoa > Mollusca > Polyplacophora > Lepidopleurida > Hanleyidae > Hanleya > Hanleya hanleyi. The sequence continues at coordinate 42,625 of JAVTVY010011208.1, read as the reverse complement.
ACTCACTCACGCAGACACGTAGGCACCAGATCAGGTAAGGCTGGATATGCCTTGATCTCGGGGAGGCAGGTGTTCGGCACGTGAGCTCACTCACGCAGACGCCAGACCAGGTGTTCACGGTCGCCGCAACAGTGTAGCGAACGTGCAACAATGTTGCAATTCTGGGAGCCAGGTGTTCGGCAAGTGACAACCCCAAGCAGACGACGGCGAAATTCTGGCGGAAAAAAACCCCACAGACAGGTCAGTGCATGGCCTATCGTGTTCCCACGGACCTCACCGAAGAGACACGGACGTACCCATCGGACCTCACCGAGAAAACATGAAGGTGAACGACATTGTAGGGAAAAACCCCACAGACAGGTCAGTACATGTCCTATCATGTTCACAGTTCACGCCCCATTCACGCAGACCGGAAGTGACGTCATACACATGCGCACGTGATGGGTAAAACCCCAGCCCTAGCATGTCTAAACATGATCCAAGGTCAAAGACAAGATGAAAGGATACAGGTCAACTCAAGTGCACTCATTGACCTTTGACCTCTATCACGTGATATGCAAATTTCTGAGGTCAAAGGTCAATGTGCGCTGAAATCAATGCTATATACTACTAATCTCAATACATGGTATCAATTATCTATGAAACAGGACAGTAGTGAATAAGAAATTCACATCACATAATACTCATAATAAATTTAGCTATATTGTCATTTAAATGTGAGCTTAAAATATTTCCACGAATATCCGGAATCCCGGGTAGCTTAATCGGAATAGCTTGGTCACTAATTCCAATCTAATTATTTAAGAGTATATATATTTGTACCATTAGTTGGACAGGTCATTGCTTGAGAACACACATCTTTTTTTAACAGGGTGGAAAACTCTAACCCTACCAATGCGTTCACTGCACTGTCTCTTGAAAATGAAGCGTTCGTCTATACAAAATATATAGGCGGGAGATCCTTCTCTGCCCGGCCAAGCATTCCAGCCATTAGGTAGATCTTTACAACTCGGGAACCGTGTGTGACAGGATATACAACGGAAGTTGTGACACTGATTGGCCAAGTATTCACCTGTAAACATAAAACAATTAACTGAGGAATTAATGGTTCAGTATTGAAAGCAAGACTGGGTCAACATATATTTATGTTGCGACCAGACATATATAGCCCATTAGTACACAATTATCTTGAGGCCAGAAACATATGTAGCCCATATAGTACACAATTGTCTTGTGGTCAGAAATATAGAGCCCATATGGGACACAATTGTCTTGTGGTCAGAAATATAGAGCCCATAAAGGACACAATTGTCTTGAGGTCGGAAATATATAGCCCATATAGTACACAATTGTCTTGTGGTCAGAAATATAGAGCGCATGTAGGACACAATTGTATTGAGGTTAGAAATATAGAGCCCCTATTGTACATAACTGTCTTGTGGTCAGAAATATAAAGCCCATATATAGTACACAATTATCTTGTGGTCAGAAATATATAGCCCATATTGTACACAATTGTCTTGTAGTCAGAAATATAAAGCCCATATAGTACACAATTGTCCTGTGGTCAGAAATATAGATCCCACAAAGGACACAATTGTCTTGTGGTCAGAAATATAGAGCCCATAAAGGACACCATTGTCTTGTGGTCAGAAATATAGAGTCCATATAAAATACACAATTGTCTTGAGATCGGAAATATATAGTCCATATAGTACACAATTGTCTTGAGGTCGGAAATATAGAGCGCATGTAGTACGCAATTGTCTTGAGGTTAGAAATATATAGCCCATATTGTACACAATTGTCTTGTGGTCAGAAATATAAAGCCGATATGGTACACAATCGTCCTGTGGTCAGAAATATAGAGCCCATAAAGGAAACAATTGTCTTGAGGTCGGAAATATAGAGCACATGTAGTACGCAATTGTCTTGAGGTTAGAAATATAAAGCCCATATAGTACACAATTGTCTTGTGGTCAGAAATATAAAGCCCATATGGTACACAATCGTCCTGATATCGGAAATATAGAGCTCATATAGTACACAATTGGCTTGTGGTCAGAAATATTTAGCCTATGTAGTACACAATTGTCTTGTAGTCGGGAATATATAGCTCATATAGTACACAATTGTCTTGTGGTCAGAAATATATAGCCTATGTAGTACACAATTGTCTTGTAGTCGGGAATATATAGCCCATATAGTACACAATTGTCTTGTGGTCAGAAATATTTAGCCTATGTAGTACACAATTGTCTTGTAGTCGGGAATATATAGCCCATATCGTACACAATTGTCTTGTGGTCAGAAATATATAGCCCATATATTACACAATTGTCTTGTAGTCGGGAATATATAGCCCATATAGTACACAATTGTCTTGAGGTCAGAAATATATAGCCCATATAGTACACAATTGTCTTGTGGTCAGAAATATATAGCACAATAGTACACAATTGTCTTGTCAGAAATATATAGCCGATATAGTACACAGTTGTCTTGTGGTCAGAAATTTAAAGCCTAAATAGTACACAATTGTGTTGTGGTCAGAAATATAATGCCCATATAGTACACAATTGTCTTGTGATCAGAAATATAAAGCCCATATAGTACACAATTGTCTTGTGGTCAGAGCTATATAGCCCATAAAGTACACAATTGGCTTGTGGTCAGAAATATAAAGCTCATAGTACGCAATTGTCTTGAGGTCAGAAATATATAACCTATATAGTACACAATCGTCTTGAGGTCAGAAATATATAGCCTATATAGTACACAATTGTCTTGTGGTCAGAAATATAAAGCCCATTTAGTACACAATTGTCTCTTGTGGTCAGAAATATAAAGCCCATATAATACACAGTTGTCTTGTGGTCAGAAATATAAAGCCCATATTGTACACAAGTGTTTTGTGGTCAAAAATATAAAGCCCATATAGTACACAGTTGTCTTGTGGTCAGAATTATATAGCCCATATGGTACACAATTTTGTTGTGATCAGACATACATAGCCCATAAAGTACACAATTATCTTGTGGTCAGAAATATAAAGCCCATATAGTACACAATTGTCTTAAGGTCGGAATGTATTGTCCGTTAGTACACAATTGTCTGGAGACCAGAAATAACATTAAACAGTCGCATTGCATTTCAGATTCTTACAAATGTGAACTCACCACAGCCCAATCAAAGCGAGTGTATACAACTCTGCCGAAAAAGTGTCAATGAAATCCTTTGTATGGAAGAGAGATGTCCATCTCCATCTGTATTTCCGCTTATTGTCCTTAAATTAGAATCTAAGAGTAAAACTTACAGGGGTCGTAAGGTTCCTTGCGACTTCCACAATCCTTGAGTGTAACAGGTACACATATCTCAAGTTGGGAATGCCAGAGATTCGGATAGACACATTCCCTTAGGAAGTCGTCATCAAAGGGGCCGCTACTCTTGGTACCACAATCATAGTAACGTGCACAGTTTTTAGGATCGGCCACCTTCTTCATGGAACCTTCCCTACAGTATGGGTGAGCGTATGGGACAGGTCTGTTAATGCCTACGATAAAATACAAGATAAAATACCCCGTACAAGATAACACAAATAATAATACAAGACAAAATAAAATATATACCGGTAATGCAATACATTCAGAGAAATTATGCAGACCCTCGTCATAGATGTCAATTCTTCCCACCTCTTACATATGTTACCAATTTATTATCTGAAAAGTGTAGGATTCTGCTAGTGGATTGTTAATCTCCGAGGTCCGTCCACTGTGCATGTCATTTGACAAATATATGTAGGTTTATGGTGGGAAATGTAACGCACGACGACGGAAAAGTAGCTTTCCTGGATATTCCTAATATCTGTACCCCATGTTGAAACGTTTATTCCATCAGACGCCCTCGATGCTCATTCACTGGCATCAGATGAATTACTTATTTGAGCTGATCTGTCATAGTTTCCAGATGAATATCTGCAAAAAAGCGGGGCTGTGATACCACGGCTATGTCTCAGAATTCTCTGTATTCTAAGGAGATATTTCTTGTCATTTAGAACTCCGTATTCTAGTCTGAATGTGAAGGGCCGTGGCGGCTTTCCTGTGAAGACATACACTCTAAAAACGCAAATGTTATATTTAACATCTAGAGGGTAGGAGGAGGGAAAACAGTGTTGTTTCACCACTTTTAAGTGTTGGATGTAACAGCTTAAAATGTTGCATTTAACACTTAATAGTGGTGAATACAACACTTCCTAAATGTTTTCCCTCCTCCAACCCTCTAGATGTTAAATCTAACATTTGCGTTTTGAGAGTGTATGCTTGCTTTTTATTCGGCAGACCTGAATTATTACCATATCTTGGTGGTATAGTTTAATATCCGCACTTAGCATTCAAACCCAATGCCTTTTGGGTACATACTTCGTGTACGAATCCTTGGCCTAGGCCTATGTGCATCTGAAAAGTCAAACGGGTGTAGTAGACATATTGTTGTCCCCAGATTTGGCTAACGTATGCATTGTTTCGCTATCCTTACTTGAAGAATGAACCCTCTCTGAGATACATCCCGAACTTGTTTTTTATATATACAGATCGAACCGGTGGCAGGGCGGGGGAAAAAACAACTTAACGGAAATACAGACTGACAGATCCCCAAAACAGTTCCCTCGCTATGCATCCATAATGGTGAGTGGATTTGCAAATAGTGCAGTTCGTAACACAAGATACTTCTGTTCACCCTTTTGTATGGCCGGGATACAAAGAGCAATTGAAGACCCTGATTTGGAGTTGCAAGCATATGTTACTACTTCTGGCAATGATTCAAAGTTGGCCAAACTTGCCTACATACTCCTGTTCATCAAATATCTCATTGTCGAAAAAATAAACTAAATAGACCATCATAGCTCCAGATAAAGTTGTGTATGGATAAAACAGAATGATAGTTCAGTGAGACAGCACTATAAAAGGCGGCTTCGGGAGCGCTCTGTCAACTTTAGATACTGTTACTGAAAAATCGTTGGAAGCGACGTTAAATCCAACTCACTCGGTCATGTCGGTAGACGAGCTTATTCTTTAGGCATGAGTCCACACTTCAATTCGTCAGCTTGAAGTTATAACGGCAGCCTATTTGATGATGGTACCAGTTTTGCAAATCTATTTACTTTTCAACAATCGAATAATGTCAGATTTAGGTCTCTCTATAGAATTATTCCCGGATGGATTCCCATTATGCCCGTTTACACGCGCTCTCTTGGAAAATGTTCTGAATGCTTAACAAGTAAATGCAATCTATTACATAACCTGTGGAACCAGAAATGGTTGTGTTTGGAACAAAGTTGGAAGAAGTTCCGTTCTGGGATGCGTTCCTTTCGGGTCACTGGATCAGAATCTGCTGCAGCGGCTCAATGGACTGTGTAAAAAGAACAGGATTTGAGTACTCTCACTGACCAAATGGAACACCCGAAAGCCTGTACCAGTGAAACCGTGGCGAAAGAGAAGCAAATGGAACAAATGACACAATTGCTTCTCCATGGAATCTAATAGTTACCGAGAACCACAATAAAGCACAATAAAACATTTTTGAGAGTCATAGATTATCTATAAAGTATATCGTTACTTACAACTGTAATTGAACTCTGCGTTATCAGGGACGCAGGACATGCTCTCTCTGTGATAGACAAACTGTGAAGGACAGTAGAACTTGGTGGCGGCGCCATCTTCACAAATGAAGTAAGACCTACAATCAGTTTTATGACCTATAAATTGGACATCAGTGTCGGAAGTACATGGCCAATCTACTGTATATACTAATCTTGGACTGATCGAGAGAACTGTGATACCAAGAACTGCCGACACATGCGCACACAATAATTGATTTCGCTGACGTCCGCAGCACTTGATTAACTTCATTTTACACTGTTCACGTCTTAGTCATATTATTCTATTCCGAACTTTCGTGACAACGAAACTGACAGTTCAACGCCCTCACTTTTGAAACAATGTGCGTCGCATCTTCCTGTAATTTGTATTTAAAGGCCTTTGTAATTAGGTGCAATTGTGTACTATCGTGTGTGTAGCCAAATAGACACTTGCATAGTTGAAATAACACTTTAACGTGCCTGTATACATGAACTATGCAGATGCAGTTCGAACACGGTAACATCTAACGGTAATTAATTCAGATGTTAGGGATGGTCCTCTAATTATCGTTGAAATAATGTAAATACAAAATGTAGGGGTTCACCTACGTACATCACCCGAGGCTTCGCTATACCTGATTACTCCTATGAACAAATACACTGAAAGTGCAAACTTTTTAAACATTCATCAGTAATTGTGGAAGCCTATATAGAAGCCTTTGCCCTATCTTTTAACATGGTGACCTGAAGTTTGCGCATCGCCAGAATTTGGTCTCGATCCCGAGGGAGGACCTAAGGACACGAGACTATGTCAGTAGGTTGCCGCGGATGTTATACGGAGAATATGTTGGTTTTTAAGACAATGACGATATATAGCGAAAGCGATATAGCGAAAGGCAGGGGTTGGAGTGCTAGGCCTTTCACTACTTAATACCTCGCAACAAACGCATTAATGAACACGTACAAATGACGCTATACTTACGTCAACAAACCGGAAGTAGGCCTGTATTTCCGGAACGGTTATTAAAACAAAAGCGTGTTTTGAAGCTTAACTGTGGCGTCATAATGACAATATTGACCCGGAAGTTTATTCAAAGAAATATTTTTTTCTTAACCGTACTGATCTCAAATGTAAAGGTGAAATGAGAAGGGATGAACTTTTGCCTATTAACCTTGTGAACGTTTAACCTCGTGAACTTTTGTCAAAAAGGTTATCAATATACATGTGCACGCATTTTTGCTATGCTCTGTACGCTGATATACAGGATACATTGTCATTCAGCTCCGTGGATTTTAGCTATTAAATTCTAAAGGGAAAGCGAGACCGCGTTGAAACCTTTTTTGAAGGAGAATATTGAACGATTTAGGTTAAAGGCTGAAGCTGTGAAATGAGATTGTCCCAACCATTCAGAGATGTTAGATACATCATTCTCTAGATAACAACTTTAATACGAATATCATATATATTAAGAGTACTGATCAGCGATAAGGATTTGATATTTTAGACGCATCATGATGTCTTGCCAGCATCATTAATAACTGTTGACCGCTTCGCTCTTGCGGAAAAATAGCCTATGTTTATGTATACTATGATTGCCTGTTTAAATTTGATGCTCATGCTGTTATATGGAAGATTTAATAGGTCTTTGGACTATGGACGCGGAGATTCTTTAATGAATGACGGACCAGACGCTTATAATGGATATATGGATGTGGATGTGTGGATATGTCGTTGTGTATATGTGGAAGATATGTGGATGTGTGGATATGTGGATGTAGATGTGAAGATGTGGAAGCCGATATGTGGATTTGGATGTATGGATATGCAGATATGAGAGAGAGACAGATATATATATATATAGGATGCTTTGATAAACTGCTGAAAGCAGTGAAACTAGTTAGCGAAATCAATCAGTCCGAGTTTGTCATGACTTTTTTCTAGTACTATATTTACCATACACATAGGCAGTTTATACTGTGATCATTTAGTCTATATATCAATCAGTCCGAGTTAGTCATGACTTTTTTCTAATACTATATTTACCATACACAAAGGCAGTTTTTACTGTGATCATTTAATCTATATATATATATATAGGAATAATGGTGAACGATTCAGATGTGGAGAGTATAGAGTGAAAAAATAACAAGTCGCCTTCTTAGTTGACTACGTCATTATATTCCTACTGCTGCAGTTTCGAACATGAGTTCTTGTCAAGGAATGATATTACAATGGCATACATTCAATATTTAAGCATTCTTATGTTTGGCGTTGCTCGACAACGGTTACAGTATATAACAAGTTATAACAAATCATTGCTAGTGTCGAGTATTTAACAATGCGGTATTAAAACACAATGTAAATGTGATAGATCCTTATATGTATATGTTATGGCCAGACATTTGATAGTTGACCACGGTAACAATACATATATCAACATGTAATACAAAAGGACTTAATTACAGGTAGTTAAGTACTCAATCAATGATGGTTTATATACGGTAGTTTTATCAATAGATAACAAAGATAGACAGTTATTCTTAAATATACATGTAACAATGTTAACAAGTAAACATAAAATGAAGCATACACTATGGTTATGGAGCTAATATATTAGCTCCATGCTTAGGGTCTATGATTTCCGTTTAACGATGGACAGAGGGAATCTATGAATGAAATTTCCTTAACATCCATTAGCGCTTTATTGCCTTCTGCTACTTGATAAAACGGGAAAACTTTGAAGGGCGGTTTAAGGTGTAACGAACATTCTCTAATGTGTTTGCTAACAGGCAAGACACAGTACCTTTCATTGTTAATATGTTGTCTGTGAAGAGTCAATCTGTTTCGGAGGTCTGTAGTCTGCCCGATGTATTGTTTACCACAATTTTGGCAGACCAGGGCATAAATAACAAATTTTGATTCACATGACATGTTGAATTTAACCTGGAAGTTGGTTCGCCGATTTTCAAATTTAAAACTCGGCCCTTCGATTATATGGATACAAGCTCCACATCGTGAGTTTCTACATTTTGATACAGTAGCATCACAACTCGAATCTGAAAACCGAGCCCTGGTTAAAATTTTCTTCAAGTTGGGCGCCTGCCTTTTACTATTAATGATCCGTGAGTTGGATATGATAGCCTTCATTCGGGGGCTTTGATCTAATATACTCAAAGTGTTCATTATAACGGGGAAAATATTTGTGTTGTTTGGATTGTGGGTTGTAACAAACGGAATAACATTTGGGGTGGGCTGTTTAGGCATCGGATTACGGAGCTCCTCTCTAGTGTGATTTAATGCCTTGCGGATGCCTTTGTCAATAAGGCCCGGCGGATACCCCCTATGAATCAATGCTGACTTTAATTCATTTATTCTCTGATCCCGGATTAAGTCATTCGATACTATGGTGCAGATCCGTCTTGCTAGAGAATATGGAATGTTTTCTCTAGTGTGCCGTGGGTGGTTAGAACTAAAATGAAGATATAGTTGTGTGTCAGTTGGTTTACGGAAAATGTCTGTACCGACTAAATTACCCGATATAGTGACCAAAATATCCAAAAAGGGGATTTCCGTATCGTTGGTCTCCATGGTAAAGGAAATATTTGAATGGAGAGCATTTAGTATATCGAACAAAGATTCAATTGGGCCATTTTGCTGAGGCCAAAATACAAAACAGTCATCGAGGTATCGCTTCCATTTTCTTACAAATTCGCCGCAACTTCGAATATGTGTTAGAATAGGTCTCAGCAGAATGTCTGTCAGATGACTAAGACGTTGTGTTGGGCATTCCGGGCCCGCAATGATAGGTCTGAATTTTAGATCAGTTGGTCTGGGTAGTACTATATATTCAGACTTTTGTTCACTGATAGCCTTTTTGATTTGTTCGGATTTATGAATTTTGGGAAGCCCATAAAAGTTGCTGGTTTTAGAGTCAAACCTAGTTAGAAATTCTCTCTCTTTCTTCAAAAGGAGAATCTCGTGTTTCCGAACCAACTGGCGAAGCTCAGTAAGTATTCCGCTGTCGGGGTTTGAGTCTAAAGCCCGATACGTAGAATCATCATTTAGCATATCTAGTAGTTTATCTCTATAATACTCTCGATCCATAACCACTACGGCTTTTCCCTTGTCAGCTTCTTTGATAATAATTTCTCCATTATCTAGAAGTTGCTGAATACCTTTCTTTTGTCGGTAGGAAGTATTTGACAGAGAATGCTGGGGAGAATTTGCTAGAGGAATATTACCGAGACCTTCTAAAAATGATTCCAGATGATCATCGTCACTAGTGCGTGGCTGAAAAGATGACAGATTTTTAACTAATGGTTCTGGTTCAGACGGCGTTGGTCTGTTGTTAGTACCAATATCATGAAATAGTGCATTATTGCGTAATTTCTTCCCAAAATCCTGGAGATCTTTGGCTAGATCATCGGGGTTTGATTTCGGAGTTGGTGTGAAATCTAGTCCTAGTTTCAAGATTTCAATTTCTTCTAGTTTCAATGTATATGAAGAAAGATTAATTACCTTTGGAACCGGGGTGTTTGATACCGGTTCCTCCTCCGGGGACCGCGATTGTCTAAAAAATGATTCTGATTGTTCAATGTATTATTAGACGAATGTTCATTATCTGTGGTACGAGAATTTCCATTTTGGTTTCTGAATTGTCCAATAAAGACCATTCCTCTGGGATGGTTTCGTCGATTCAAGTTAGGTGGAACAGTGTTAGTGCGTTGGTTCTCCTGTGTATTTGATCCCCTCTCTTCATTTCTTATCTCCGTGTTCGGTCGTCGACCTCGATTTGTGTTGAGGTTTCTGGACCTCACTGGCTGTCTCCGCGTGAATCTTGGACCTGATTGGTTTTCAATAGGCGGGTTGACGCCCTCGTCATTCGAGGTCGCCCGATTGTTTCGTGTGGGTTTAGGCCTATTACTGGCTCTTCGTGTCTGGGTCAGAGTTTTCGGGTTGGTCTCTTAGGCAGGTTTTTATGGTTGGCCATCCCTGCCAGAATTCGTCATTTAGAGGCTGCCTCTAAATAATATATACCATGGTACAAAATGCCAAGCCTGCCATAATTCGTATTTAGAGGCTGCCTCTAATTATTTTGTACCATGGTATAAAATCGCCAAGCCTGCCATAATTCCTATTTAGAGGATGCCTCTAATTTATTTTAGCTGTAAGTCATAAACAACTCGATTTCATATCAAGAATATTAAATCTGACCAATAAGTAAACTTGTAACAAGCGTAGAGATATGGCACCAAATTTGTGAAAGCGCATATCATTGGTGGAAGTAATAAGAAGGCGAAAATTTACGACTTACGGCTAAAATGAATTAGAGGCATCCTCTAAATAGGAATTATGGCAGGCTTGGCGATTTTATACCATGGTACAAAATAATTAGAGGCAGCCTCTAAATACGAATTATGGCAGGCTCGGCATTTTATACCATGGTATATATTATTTACAGGCAGCCTCTAAATACGAATTGTGGCAGGCTTGGCGATTTAGAGGCATCCTCTAAATAGGAATTATGGCAGGCTCGGCATTTTATACCATGGTACAAAATAATTAGAGGCAGCCTCTAAATACGAATTATGGCAGGCTTGGCATTTTATACCATGGTATATATTATTTAGAGGCAGCCTCTAAATGACGAATTCTGGCAGGGATGGCCAACCATAGGTTTTCCAACCACTGGTCTTTTTTAACCCAGACCTCCCTCCCTCCCTTTATACCCAGATATATAATATATATATATATACAGTAAATAAATGCAGCGAAACTGCCTTTGTGTGCGGCAAATATAATATTGTTAAAAAATCATGACGAAGTCAACTGGTTTGATTTCTGGCTAACTAGTTTCACCGTGTATATATATATATATATTTATGGTTCAACGTCGCGTTCAACAATATTCACAAAATAGCGACGATAAAACAAAAATTATTATCTGAGTATGTCAACAACACACGTCAAAAAGAGACAATTTAAAAGTGATCCAGACAATCTAAAAGTGATCAACACAACACATTAAAACCTGTATAGTATAGTATAGTATAGTTTTATTCTTTATAGTGGTAGGTACATGGTCAAAATTTACATAAGAATTCAAGGTTATAATATTTATCCAGCCCTAACTGGGCTTATCAACCACTACAAACAGTAAAATACTTCCGAATGCCACGTGGTTCAAGGTGAAAATAACTTTTCACGCCTTTTACTATATGCTGACTTTATGAAATGACACATTTTTCGGGTATAATGTTCAAAGAGAAAAGCCATCTTGTCACCACAGGTAATATTTACATCCCAGTTAACTCCCCTTACCAATTCTCGCCTTTCAATCTCGTACAATTTACAAACAAATATAAAGTGTTTTTCATCTTCCACCTGTCCACTATCACAAACTTCACATATCCTTTTATCTAGACTCTCTCCTCTGTATCTACCCACTTCCACTCTCAGTGGTAAGACACCACAGCGTAGCTGGGCGCACAGTGACCTTTCAAATTTTGTCAGATTAAACAGGAGATACTTTTCTGTTTTATAATCGGACTTAAATTCAACGTATGTTCTTAATTTAGGTTTCTTCAGGACAGCTTGGGACCAACGATCAGAGTCTTGCATCGCCAAAGCAGTTTGTACATAATTAATATCACACGATACAGTTTCCTCAAATATATGAACAATATCCAATTCAATAAGAACTTTCTTTACATAGTTACTCCATTCACCTTGTTGGTCAATATCCCAGAGGAATATCTGTTTAGCTAACCTGGAGTTACTCATTACAATTAACTGGTTCCATAATCGTATTATTTCAACATTTCTTATAGACTTTAATGATGGCCATCCAAAATCACCATAGATTTCATCCAGTGGCGTCAATTTATGTACCCCGAGATAATATCTTTGTGCTCGGTTAACAATATTATTACCGGATTGCAAAGTACTTTTTTGGATTCCCCATACAGAGACCCCATAATTTAACACGTGAAGGACACATTTATTAAACAGCGTAGTATAAGTTTGAAATCCGAGATCTGATATATATCTACACTTATTAATAACGGCTCCAAGTGCTCTTCCACCACAATCAGCCAATATTTTAGCACACGTGTCAAACTTCATGCATTCATTAAAAACAACTCCCAAATATTTATAATTTTCTACATAATTTAAATTCGTTTCTCCTATTTTAAATTGAAACTCACTTCTCTTTTTCCTTGTATTTCTGAAATGTATTACAATGTAAATTTATGTAATAAACCAATCTCGCAACCTAAAATCAAATCTTCTTTCACCCGACCAAAAAGATCTCCTAATGTAGCGGCTCGACAAAACGAATCTTTTTCTCATGACTTGGAATACACATTAGGGCTGGTTCATTTTTTAATAAATGTTTCTAGATTTGGGGTAAGCATTTTACTTTGTTTTGTACTCTGCCCTATACCGGGTGTTTGGTGCAATAAACTTGAACTTGAACTTGAGCCAGTCTTAATGACCGATTGTACAGCGCCTGATAACAGCGTGATCGAAAAGTTTCAGAATGCCTAGAGGAGTATAACCTATAGTTTTCTTAAACTCCTGAAGCTTGTTGTCAACCTCAGTATCACATAAAGATTGAAATAGCCTTCTCATAGACACGGATACAATATCTGAAATCGATATAAGGGACTCCATGATGCTTAACCTTGTCACCCATTGCTGCCTCGGCCTTTCCATCAGCATCAGTATTTCCTGCGATGCCAACGTGACTGGGTAGTCAACAACAAAACAAAACAGTTTTAAACTGCTCTTCAAATCTACGGTCCTATAACTTTAGAATATTCACGATGGAAGGATGAGTTGTAGATCTATTCTTGGTCGCTCGGAGGCAAGACAGAGTCTCTGAACATGACATATACTTGTGCTGGACCCAATATCTTCTAAGGCCGCCAAAAGTGCTTTGGCTTTAGTAGTAAAAATATAACTTTTGTCTGGAAATCGATAGGTTTTGGTTTTGGAACCAAATATGGTTTTGGAACCAAATATAGTAGCACACATCACTCCGTCTCCATCTTTGGAACCATCAGTGTATATGGCTTGATGCGACTGAAACTTTTCTCTCTTTAGAATATATTCTTGCCGATACACTAGTGGGTTTGTGTCAGCCTTGTTAAATTTCATAAGTGTAATATCTACTTGTGGTTTTGCTACTTGCCAAGGTAGAAGTGGCAAAACGTAAAATCTGATTAAGACCAACAATGTGGGATTTAATACGAATTCCAAGAGGTAGAGTAGTATATAAAGTGCATTACAGCGCGTATTGACCTACTTTTTTGTTCCCCCGGGCCGTATTTGGGGCGTAACTTGATCACGTGATCAAGGCATGTCTAGATGGTGGGATGGGACCAAGATGGCGGCTGATGTGGGAGTGGGACCAAGATGGCGGCAGATGTGGGAGTGGGACCAAGATGGCGGCTGATGTGGGAGTGGGACCAAGATGGCGGCTGATGTGGGATGGGACCAAGATGGCGGCTGGGAAAACTACCTCCAGCACAAGAGAGTTCCAATCTAGGGGGAGGTAACTCTGGGTGACTATAGTTCCGGCAACCTGTAACCTTTGTATTCCTCCGCGGTGATGCGGTCTGGTGGTGATGCGGTCGCGGAAGAAAGCTTCCGCGGAGAAAAAGTAGTTCCGGCACTTGAAATACGCTGCATGGTCCGATGGGGCCGAGCGAGGCTCTTTTCAGTCATGTCATGGGTGTTTTCACAGAATAAATAAATAAATAAATAAATAAATAAATTAATTAATTAATTTTAATTAATTAATTTTAATTAATTTTAATAAATAAATTAATTAATAAATAAATAAATCAATAAATCAATCAATCAATCAATAAATAAATCAATAATAAATAAATAAATAAATAAAGAAAAAAAAATAAAAGCGAAACTCTATACAACGAACCCGGGACTCGAACCAGGGTCCTCTTTATCCAGAGGCAGACACGTTAACCACTACACCACGAGTCTTGTTGTATATTCCAACGTTAAAAATATGATATATAAATCTTCGGCACATACTGGTGCACTGGTCCATGTTGAATCTAATGGGAAACTTACTTCTATACATTTGCGGTATGGCTGTTTGGATTTATTATCTTAGTCTCATCATGTAGAACATATGGGAAGTGTTGCGGAGCGAATCGGTGAAATTTTTGAAAAAAGCCAAAGAGGTCTGTATATAGCTCCAAGGGCGACAACTCGTGTAGACCAAGCGTATGGAAATAGCCGTGTTGGAGCTAGGGGAGCTACTAATGGACCAATGGGGTCGAGTGAGGTATCAAAGTGAAGCTTATGTGAAGGGGCATTTGATGGTCTGGGTGTGGGGTTGAAATAGCGGCATTCTGCGCATGCGCGGTGGCCCAAGGGTATGGAAATAGCCGTGTTGGAGCTAGGGGAGCCACTAATGGACCAATGGGGTCGAGTGAGGTATCCAAGTGAAGCATTCGTGAAGGGGCATCTGATGGGCTGGGTGTGGGGTTGAAATATCGGCATTCTGCGCATGCGAGGTGCCCAAGGGTATGAAAATAGACGTTTTGGAGCTAGGGGAGCCACTAATGGTCCAATGGGGTCGAGTGAGGTATCCAAGTGAAGCATTCGTGAAGGGGCATCTGATGGGCTGGGTGTGGGGTTGAAATATCGGTATTCTGCGCATGCGCGGTGACCAAAGGGTATGAAAATAGACATTTTGGAGCTAGGGGAGCCAATAATGGTCCGATTGGGTCGAGTGAGGTATCAAAGTGAAGCTTATGTGAAGGGGCAGTGGATGGGTGCATGTAAAATGAGGGGTATGACGTCACTTCCGGTTTGGGTGAATGGAGCGTGACCTCTGGACATCAGACAATCAGAATCGCGTATTTTGACCCGATGCATTATGGGGCATATCCAAGATGGCGGCGTCTGTCTTCTGGTTCGAGATGACGGCACGGCCGGTGTCGAAAACTGGGCATTTTGTCGGGATGTGGTCATGTAGTGTCGAAAACTGGACCCTGTATGGGCCCCGCTAGAGGTTTTTGCGGTCGAGGTGAGCCACGAATGGTCCGATGGAGTCGAGTGAGGTATCATTGTAAAGCAGTGGTGAGGGAGCATCCGAAGGTATGTGACGTAAAACTGACGTCATTCTGCGCATGCGCAGTGGAGAAAGTGTATGGAAATAGACGTTTTGGGGTCTAGGTGGACCACTAGTGGTCCGATGGTGTCGAGTGAGATATCAATGCAATGCATATATGGAGGAGCATGCGCCTACACTAGTGTGTTGTTTGTTTTCAACATTCCGCGCATGCGCAGTAGGTAAATAGCGCTGGGAGGCTGTTTTGGGGCCCAGAGGGGCCATCATCGATACGAGTAGTAGCGAAAGTGGACATTTTGGGGCAGTGAAGGAAGGTATTTGGTGTAGAGAGGGATCATCCTTAGTCCGAATGCGTCGTGTGAGGTGTCATCTTGTAGCAACGCCCGCCAACGCCAAGCTCAACGCTTCAACGCCCTGGTGAATTAGCCCAAAAGCTCTGATTTTCATGGAATTGTCATTAATTCATTGGAAATGCAGTGACGCCCGTCAACGCTCATAGTTACGCCTTAACACTCTGCATAACACCATGATATGGACCGGAGAGAGAACAACAACAACAGCAAGGATGACTCATGAGAGAACAACAAAAACATCAATTTTTTTTTTTCATATAGTTTATTTTCCCCTCCATCATAACATACCCACGCTGGGGGAGCCGCGTTGGGTATGTTTACAATTCAAGAAAGACTCTTGTCCAATCAGAGACCGCCATTTGCATGTCATGTTCGTTCTTGCGCGTTAGATGTATTCTTGTCCAATCAAAAGTCGCCATTTCAGAGAGTTCCGTCTTCGGCCATGTTCGCTCTGAACCGTTTGTTCTAATCATCGTCAGGCAGGCCTGGATATTCATCGGGCAGCATGTCCTGAAACAGTTGTTTGCGCATTCTAATCGCATTTTCCAGGGCCTCGGTGGGTGGTAAACCCATATCCTCTTCCAAGTGACGCTTGGTCTTCATGATGGACCTGTGCGTGGGGTCCCCTTTCATTTCAAGCGGTAGTAAGGTATACTGTTCATAGATCGCCATGGCTGTTTTCCTGATGCGGGGGCGCATTTGGGTGTACGTCTGTTGTAAATTATCCTCTCCGGCGTCCTCGATCGCTTCAGCGTGAGTATTGATAGCTGCTGTCACAATACGATCCCAGAAGGTAGGTTCTGCCTCACTTTCCTGGGATGAAGGCTGATTCTCTGAGGTCAAGCTCTCCATATCAGTAGATAGACTGTCAGCCATCTTGGATTCGGTATCAGTCGATGCACTCTCATCAATCTCTGTATCAGTATCTGCCTCAACGGGCTCCTCGGCGTCTTCAGTCCCATGTATATTTTCTGGTGTCGCATCATATCGTAATGTCTGGTGAACGTGCGTTCACACTCAGAACAAGTATAAGCCATGTTGACGGTTGAACGTCGACTGTGCGTGTTTTGGGAATACGCTCGCTTTTATAGACAGTAACGCCCATCAACGCTTAGCTCAACGCTTCAACGCCCTGGTGAATTAGCTCAGAAGCTCTGATTTCATGGAATTGACACCAATTCATCGAAATGCAGTGACGCCCGTCAACGCCCGTCGTTACGCCTTAACGCTCGTCTCAACGCTTTAACACACTTTCTTAATGCTTTAACGTTGTTTAATGATGCGTTCGAACAAATGTTTCTTTTGTGCTATTGCTCTGACATACGCCGCTTTCCAGTTCATGCCCGAGGTTTTCAACATCGACGCTGTTCTTTCAATTTCCATATGGACTGGGTCCTTATCCAACAATTTCATATGGGTCAGTAAGTCGACATACTGCTGACGTAAAGCCCGTCGTAGTCTGGGTGCCAATCTGTTATGGGCTAAAATTGCAGCTTCCTCTTTCGAATACCCTTTGCGTTGAAACTTGTTTCCTGTGGCCTCCAACATCCCGCCCATCTCGGCGTCCATACTTTCTTTGAACAAATCCTTCCATAGCCTCGAGTTCACATTATGTTCTTCAACCTCGGGTTGGGCCTTCACGGTTGGGTGATATTCCAGGACTGATGGTATGAAGCGGGCCCGCTGTATGGGGGTGGGCTTCTGCTGCTGCTCTGCCAGGAGTGCACTCGGCGGATGGTGTAGGGGTATAGGCCGTTGTGGTGATTCCTCGCCGGGTAACAGGTGGGTCGTCAGCCGACGATCTTCGGGGGTATGGGCTTTTAAATCTACGAACAGGTAGCCGTACGGACGAATTGTCGCTTCTTGAAACGCCCACATAAAATGGTCAATGTTCTGAGGATAAATTCGACTACCAAACACACGGATTTGTGCTCTATCAATGGGATTGGAGAACAACACAAAGTATTGGCAGTTCAAGGCAATATCTCTGGACGCCTTCCCTTGAGGAAAGAGATTCTGAGTCAAATAGATGACGGACAGATTTCGATGATGGGACCCTTTGGTGAATAGGTCGGCGATTTTCGAATTGTCCTTGGCCGCACTCATCAGATCATCGAGCACTACCACGTTGGTCTGCTCGGAATCGAAGTAATAGGGTTCGTCTATGTCGTGAGGAATTCCTGGAACAAAGCTCACATTCTGTAGTCGTGCAGTTTCGTAGGCGGGCTGCCATTGGCTATAACACCAAACAACACGTGTCGGAGCTGGGGTTGCCACACCTTCCTCTAAGAACTTCATCACCCAGGACGTCTTTCCACACCCCGTAGGGCCGCTCACCGTCATCGTATAAGGGTGCTCTAATACTGTCGTGTGTGACGTAGGTGTTGATCGTTCCTCGCGCGTACTTTGAATTTGCACGTTATCGGGACTCCGTTCCTTGAGATGGCTTCGCTGTATATGTCTACGTAGATTAAATGGCGTGGAAAATGACTTCGAACACAAGTGACATGCGTAAACCATGGCTCTCATCTCCACGGACACCAGGCGTATAATGAAGCTTTCACAGATGCATGTGTGTGTTTATATGCAAGAGCTCCGAGCTCGCGGAGCTCTTGGAGCTCCGGAGCTCCGACGCCACCACCGGGCGTTGACGGGCGTTGCTACAAGAGAACTCGGAGCTCCGGAGCTCCGGAGGTCACTTCCGCTTCCGTTCACGTGACCGGAACTGACCTTTGACCCCGGCGCGCGCGGTGTAAAGGTTTCCACCGCGGTGGAAACCTTTGCGCGCCGGGGTCAAAGGTCAGTTCCGGCCACCACCACCACCACCACCACCACCGGGCGTTGACGCCCGGTGGTGGCGTTGGTGGCGTTGGTGGTGGCGTTGGTGGCGTTGATGGTGGCGTTGGTGGCGTTGGTGGTGGTGTTGGTGGTGTGCGGTGGTGGTGTTGGAGTCGGTGGTGGTGTGTGTGGTGGTGGTAGAGTCTTTAAATATAGGAATGAACATGTGTCCATCATCAGTCCATATGTATTGGTCGACTGATGAACATGTCGTGTACGTGTACGTTCTGTGAGAGAGCATTCTCTCGTCGCGATAGTATGCTCAGGCACATTCAACGCAAACACAACTAAGAGACACAGCCGAGTCCCGCTATAGGTCCAACAAGAGCAGTAGAGCATCCCTATACGATGACGGTGAGCGGCCCTACAGGGTGTGGAAAGACATCCTGGGTGATGAAGTTCTTAGAGGGAGGTGTGGCAACCCCAGCTCCGACACGTGTTGTTTGGTGTTATAGCCAATGGCAGCCCGCCTACGAAACTACAAGGTTACAGAATGTGAGCTTTGTCCCAGGAATTCCTCACGACATAGACGAACCCTATTACTTCGATTCTGAGCAGACCAACGTGGTAGTGCTCGATGATCTGATGAGTGCGGCCAAGGACAATTCGAAAATCGCCGACCTATTCACCAAAGGGTCCCATCATCGCAATCTGTCCGTCATCTATTTGACTCAGAATCTCTTTCCTCATGGGAAGGCGTCCAGAGATATTGCCTTGAACTGCCAATACTTTGTGTTGTTCTCCAATCCCATTGACAGAGCACAAATCCGTGTGTTTGGTAGTCGAATTTATCCTCAGAACATTGACCATTTTATGCGGGCGTTTCAAGAAGCGACAATTCGTCCGTACGGCTACCTGTTCGTAGATTTAAAAGCCCATACCCCCGAAGATCGCCGGCTGACGACCCACCTGCTACCCGACGAGGGATCACCACAGCCCCTACAACATCCACCGAGTCCACTTTTGGTGAAGCAGCAACCCACCCCCGTACAGCGGGCCTCCCGGAATATCACCCAACCGTGAAGGACCAACCCGAGGTTGAAGGACATAATGTGAACTCGAGGCTATGGAAGGATTTGTTCAAAGAAAGTATGGACGCCGAGATGGGCGGAATGTTGGAGGTCACAGAAAACAAGTTTCAACGCAAAGGGTATTCGAAAGAGGAAGCCGCAATTTTAGCCCATAACAGATTGGCACCCAGACTACGACGGGCTTTACGTCAGCGGTATGCCGACTTACTGACCCATATGAAATTGTTGGATAAGGACCCAGTCCATATGGAAATTGAAAGAACAGCGTCGATGTTGAAAACCTCGGGCATGAACTGGAAAGCGGCGTATGTCAGAGCAATAGCACAAAAGAAACATTTGTTCGAACGCATCATTAAACAACGTTAAAGCATTAAGAAAGTGTGTTAAAGCGTTGTGAGGAGCGTTAATGCGTAACGACGGGCGTTGACGGGCGTCACTGCATTTCGATGAATTGGTGTCAATTCCATGAAATCAGAGCTTCTGAGCTAATTCACCAGGGCGTTGAAGCGTTGATTGATTGATTGATTGATTGTTTATTCACCATATACAAATAATATATATATATGTACAAGTAGGGTATAGATACATAGAAATATGGCGGGAATAAAACCCCAGAGGGCTTGTTAAATCCCAGATAATTAATAATAATAATAGATTAGCATGAGACGCTGGGTGCGTTCACAAATATATAAATGTACAATACATGGTGAATATACCATGGAGCCTTGTTTAGAGAATTATAGTTCCATAAGATATATATAGTGGGGCTCAGCATATATGCATATAGATAAACAAAACTTTTTTGTATAAAATAGGTTTGTCTCGTGTCCCTTGTGATGGCCTGAGATGAGTTAACTCCAAGATTTACAATTTGAATATAATTAGAAAGTACATCCTTCAGTACACTGATTCACATACATGTTAATTGATGAGGTGTGATTTCAGTCGAGACTTAAATAGTGATTGTGACAGACATGATTTTAGGTAGTTAGGTAAAGCGTTGAGCTAAGCGTTGATGGGCGTTACTGTCTATAAAAGCGAGCGTATTCCCAAAACACGCACAGTCGACGTTCAACCGTCAACATGGCTTATACTTGTTCTGAGTGTGAACGCACGTTCACCAGACATTACGATATGATGCGACACCAGAAAAATATACATGGGACTGAAGACGCCGAGGAGCCCGTTGAGGCAGATACTGATACAGAGATTGATGAGAGTGCATCGACTGATACCGAATCCAAGATGGCTGACAGTCTATCTACTGATATGGAGAGCTTGACCTCAGAGAATCAGCCTTCATCCCAGGAAAGTGAGGCAGAACCTACCTTCTGGGATCGTATTGTGACAGCAGCTATCAATACTCACGCTGAAGCGATCGAGGACGCCGGAGAGGATAATTTACAACAGACGTACACCCAAATGCGCCCCCGCATCAGGAAAACAGCCATGGCGATCTATGAACAGTATACCTTACTACCGCTTGAAATGAAAGGGGACCCCACGCACAGGTCCATCATGAAGACCAAGCGTCACTTGGAAGAAGATATGGGTTTACCACCCACCGAGGCCCTGGAAAATGCGATTAGAATGCGCAAACAACTGTTTCAGGACATGCTGCCCGATGAATATCCAGGCCTGCCTGACGATGATTAGAACAAACGGTTCAGAGCGAACATGGCCGAAGACGGAACTCTCTGAAATGGCGACTTTTGATTGGACAAGAATACATCTAACGGGCAAGAACGAACATGACATGCAAATGGCGGTCTCTGATTGGACAAGAGTCTTTCTTGAATTGTAAACATACCCAACGCGGCTCCCCCAGCGTGGGTATGTTATGATGGAGGGGAAAATAAACTATATGAAAAAAAAAATTGTTGTTTTTGTTGTTCTCTCATGTGTCATCCTTGTTGTTGTTGTTGTTCTCTCTCCGGTCTATATCATGGTGTTATGCAGAGCGTTAAGGCGTAACTATGAGCGTTGACGGGCGTCACTGCATTTCCAATGAATTAATGACAATTCCATGAAAATCAGAGCTTTTGGGCTAATTCACCAGGGCGTTGAAGCGTTGAGATTGGCGTTGCCGGGCGTTGCTACAAGATGACACCTCACACGACGCATTCGGACTAAGGATGATCCCTCTCTACACCAAATACCTTCCTTCACTGCCCCAAAATGTCCACTTTCGCTACTACTCGTATCGATGATGGCCCGTCTGGGCTCCAAAATAGCCTCCCAGCGCTATTTACCTACTGCGCATGCGCGGAATGTTGAAAACAAACAATACACTAGTGTAGGCGCATGCTCCTCCGTGTATGCATTGCATTGATACCTCACTCGACTCCATCAGACCACCAGTGGTCCACCTAGACCCCAAAACGTCTATTTCCATACACTTTCTCCACTGCGCATGCGCAGAATGACGTCAGTTTTACGTCACAGCCATACCTTCGGATGCTCCCTCACCACTGCTTTACAATGATACCCCACTCGACTCCATCGGACCATTCGTGGCTCACCTCGACCGCAAAAACCTCTAGCGGGGCTCATACAGGGTCCAGTTTTCGACACTACATGACCACATCCCGACAAAATGCCCAGTTTTCGACACCGGCCGTGCCGCCATCTTGAACCAGAAGACAGACGCCGCCATCTTGGATATGCCCCATAATGCACCGGGTCAAAATACGCGATTCTGATTGTCTGATGTCCAGAGGTCACGCCCCATTCACCCAAACCGGAAGTGACGTCATACCCCTCATTTTACATGCCCCCATCCACTGCCCCTTCACATAAGCTTCACTTTGATACCTCACTCGACCTAATCGGACCATTATTGGCTTGATATCCCTAGCTCCAAAATGTCTATTTTCATACCCTTGGGCACCGCGCATGCGCAGAATGCCGATATTTCAACCCCACACCCAGTCCATCAGATGCCTCTTCACGAATGCTTCACTTTGGTACCTCACTCGACCCCATCGGTCCATTAGGGGCTCCCCTAGCTCCAAAACGTCTATTTTCATGCCCTTTGGTCACCGCGCATGCGCAGAATGCCGCTATTTCAACCCCACACCCAGCCCATTAGATGCCCCTTCACATAGGCTTCACTTTGATACCTCACTCGACCCCATTGGTCCATTAGTGGCTCCCCTAGGTTTTCCTCCACAGTTTCGTAGTAATGGCCCCTCTCTAATTTCATAATACGATAGACTGCCCTTGTTCTGCTACATCATAATTCTTCTTGTCTCCTTAATAGCTTATATCTATAATGCCATCCTATTCAGCATTATCAACGCTGCAAACGAGTACGTACAAATCGAGGGCTGGCTTCGTCTACACGCTGATCGGGATCATGGAGTAAAGTTTGTCCTGCCTCAGTTATGCCCCTTGGGTGTGCCTAAAAATCGGGACTCATTTACGGAAAGAAAATCTGACAAAAAACGGTTAGGTTGACACCCACTTTTGTTTGCCTTTTTAAGTTGAGACCGAACCAGGGAACGTGTGTAAGAAGTTTAATTAAAATCGCTCTTACAGATTTTTCTGGAAATGGAGCCGAATTTGACCATTTTTCGACATTTTTAAGGGGTTTTCTAGGAAAAATGAAGCAAGCATGGAGAAGAATGTTCGAGTTTAAATTTT
Source organism: Hanleya hanleyi (assembly GCA_036873755.1). NCBI lineage: Eukaryota > Metazoa > Mollusca > Polyplacophora > Lepidopleurida > Hanleyidae > Hanleya > Hanleya hanleyi. Next base: position 19,011 of record JAVTVY010011208.1, on the reverse strand, counting down.
TCTATAACATAGCAGTGGTATATCTTAAAATAATAGTTTCATCGTGCTCTTTCAGAAAATATATACATATAAGTGATTTGGGTTGAAGGTTTTACGACAACTGGTGGCCGAAAAACGGACCCATAGTCTATTCCATGCCGAAGGAAAGAATCTCTGGAGTGCACCCTTTAAGGCATAATAGTGGAGTCTATGCATTATCTTAATGTAGACTCCGTTACGGAGCGGAAATATGTCATTACGCCAGATGGCTTAATTTTGACTGCCTAGTTACACCTGAAACCCCATTTTCGGAAGCAGGTGGAAAGAAGACCAGGAGTTCGATTAAAATAGTCCACAGTGTGTCCATTAGTATACTATTGAGGTTATTGCATACTGTATTCCATACAGGAGTTATCTCCCCCTGGAATGAGATTTCGGTAGATATTATGGCAGAACTAGGTCATGTCAAAATGATATCAATTTGCCAGTGTAAATTTTCTTTACAAGAGAACCCATTTACAGTCCATAAAGGATGGATTAGATGTATATTATTATGGTTTTGCGAATTATTTTTCAAGTTTCTGAAGTATTTCCCATGTTTCTGAGAGGAAATTCAGTGGAAAATTACCAATACTTTGAATTGGTTCCATCTCTTATTTGCATTTTCCCGTGTTTCTGCTATCATTGGAAAGCGGAAAAGCAACCACGGCCTTCACATTGCCGAATGGATGCACATTATTAAGAAGAAATAGGTTAATTTTGAGTTTTGTTCTCGAAAATCCTGCTAGAATTGGCAAAAGTGATCAAAACAAAGATGGGGTAGGGGGAAAGTTATCGGTCGGATTTCCCACAATAATATGTATAACTGGCAAGTGTTGTATACCGCCATACTCGCAAACACTCTGAGATTACGATAAGTGTGAATAATTAATTTCGTAAAAAACATCCTGCCCCTTAAGGTTGCCTCCACAGTTTCGTAGTAATGGCCCCTCTCTAATTTCATAATACGATAGACTGCCCTTGTTCTGCTACATCATAATTCTTCTTGTCTCCTTAATAGCTTATATCTATAATGCCATCCTATTCAGCATTATCAACGCTGCAAACGAGTACGTACAAATCGAGGGCTGGCTTCGTCTACACGCTGATCGGGATCATGGAGTAAAGTTTGTCCTGCCTCAGTTATGCCCCTTGGGTGTGCCTAAAAATCGGGACTCATTTACGGGAAGAAAATCTGACAAAAAACGGTTAGGTTGACACCCACTTTTGTTTGCCTTTTTAAGTTGAGACCGAACCAGGGAACGTGTGTAAGAAGTTTAATTAAAATCGCTCTTACAGATTTTTCTGGAAATGGAGCCGAATTTGACCATTTTTCGACATTTTTAAGGGGTTTTCTAGGAAAAATGAAGCAAGCATGGAGAAGAATGTTCGAGTTTAAATTTTCTATAACATAGCAGTGGTATATCTTAAAATAATAGTTTCATCGTGCTCTTTCAGAAAATATATACATATAAGTGATTTGGGTTGAAGGTTTTACGACAACTGGTGGCCGAAAAACGGACCCATAGTCTATTCCATGCCGAAGGAAAGAATCTCTGGAGTGCACCCCTAGCTCCAACACGGCTATTTCCATACCCTTGGGCCACCGCGCATGCGCAGAATGCCGCTATTTCAACCCCACATCCAGACCATCAAATGCCCCTTCACATAAGCTTCACTTTGATACCTCACTCGACCCCATTGGTCCATTAGTGGCTCCCCTAGCTCCAACACGGCTATTTCCATACGCTTGGTCTACACGAGTTGTCTCCCTTGGAGCTATATACAGACCTCTTTGACTTTTTCAAAAATTTCACCGATTCGCTCCGCAACACTCCCCATAATGTTCTACATGATGAGACTAAGATAATAAATCCAAACAGCCATACCGCAAATGTATAGAAGTAAGTTTCCCATTAGATTCAACATGGACTAGTGCACCAGTATGTGCCGAAGATTTATATATCATATTTTTAACGTTGGAATATACAACAAGACTCGTGGTGTAATGGTTAACGTGTCTGCCTCTGGATAAAGAGGACCCTGGTTCGAGTCCCGGGTTCGTTGTATAGAGTTTCGCTTTTATTTTTTTTTCTTTATTTATTTATTTATTATTGATTTATTTATTGATTGATTGATTTATTGATTTATTTATTTATTAATTAATTTATTTATTAAAATTAATTAAAATTAATTAATTAATTAATTTATTAATTTATTTATTTATTTATTTATTTATTTATTTATTCTGTGAAAACACCCATGACATGACTGAAAAGAGCCTCGCTCGGCCCCATCGGACCATGTAGCGTATTTCAAGTCCCGGAACTACTTTTTCTCCGCGGAAGCTTTCTTCCGCGACCGCATCACCACCAGATCGCATCACCGCGGAGGAATACAAAGGTTACAGGTTGCCGGAACTATAGTCACCCAGAGTTACCTCCCCTTAGATTGGAACTCTCTTGTGCTGGAGGTAGTTTTCCCAGCCGCCATCTTGGTCCCATCCCACATCAGCCGCCATCTTGGTCCCACTCCCACATCAGCCGCCATCTTGGTCCCACTCCCACATCAGCCGCCATCTTGGTCCCATCCCACCATCTAGACATGCCTTGATCACGTGATCAAGTTACGCCCCAAATACGGCCCGGGGGAACAAAAAAGTAGGTCAATACGCGCTGTAATGCACTTTATATACTACTAGGTGGCATAAGAGTCGGTTTCTTTGAATATCTGTATGCGGAGGCTAAAAACACAGCTATATGCGGGATTTAAACAATTTGATCGCAATTTTGTTGCATATTGCATTGACAGCTTTACTCTTCGGGGCTTCAAAGAAAGTTCATCTGTCCCAAGATATAAACTTTCTTTCGGTGATGTTCGGAACGTTCCAAGAGAAAGCCTTAATCCCTAGTGTAGGATTGGATCGAACAGGGCCAAGTTGGATTTGCAAGCACGGTTATAAACAATAAAGTCAAGTTTAGAACGAACAAGTGATCGATATAGATGAAAACGTGTTTTCTCATCTTCTCTACACTTATATCTGGCAACCACCTTCAATAAATGAATATATTTGTGCACTTAGCCTTAAGAAATTTTATGGAATAAAAACGTTAGTCGGTGATCAAACAAGATCTCCAAGAATTTAACTTCTTTTACTACCTTGATCTCAGTTCCATCTTAGCCTTGAAGAACTTGACGCCATTTTCTGGACACCAAGTCTGAATCTTATTTAGGCAAAGTTGCAACGTTCTCTCAATGTTATGCATTCTTTTACCACAAAATGTTGAAATCATCTGCAAAGAGGGAACCTCCAATGGATTTACTCAAAACTTCCCCTGAGCTGTTGATCTTGATGTTAAACAAAGTGGTAGACAAAATGCTGCCACGTGGAACACCTTGTTCTGTAACACAATGCAATGGCACGATAGGTACCTGGGTCTGTAGGATGACGGCCAGGTTTTGGAATGGGTATAACAAAGGCATTATGCCACGACGGTGGAAATTTCCCCGTCAGCCTAACTCTGTTAAATGTGAACAATAACGTTTCAATGGGAAGTTGATAAGAAATATTATCAGGGCCGACAGTGGAATAGTTAGGTTTCTCAAGAGAAGTATGAAGCTCATCAATTAAAAACATGTCGCTATAATCTTCATGTCTCTATAATCTTCATGTCTCTATAATCTTCATGTCGCTATCATCTTCATGTCGCTATAATCTTCATGTCGCTATAACATGTCGCTATAATCTTCATGTCGCTATAATCTTCATGTCTCTATAATCTTCATGTCATCTTCATGTCTCTATAATCTTCATGTCTCTATAATCAACATGTCTCTATAATCTTCATGTCTCTATAATCTTCATGTCGCTATAATCTTCATGTCGCTATAATCTTCATGTCGCTATAACATGTCGCTATAATCTTCATGTCGCTATAATCTTCATGTCGCTATAATCTTCATGTCTCTATAATCTTCATGTCGCTATAATCTTCATGTCGCTATAATCTTCATGTCTCTATAATCTTCATGTCGCTATAATCTTCATGTCGCTATAATCTTCATGTCTCTATAATCTTCATGTCTCTATAATCTTCATGTCGCTATAATCTTCATGTCTCTATAATCTTCATGTCTCTATAATCTTCATGTCGCTATAATCTTCATGTCGCTATAATCTTCATGTCTCTATAATCTTCATGTCTCTATAATCTTCATGTCTCTATAATCTTCATGTCGCTATAATCTTCATGTCGCTATAATCTTCATGTCTCTATAATCTTCATGTCGCTATAATCTTCATGTCTCTATAATCTTCATGTCGCTATAATCTTCATGTCTCTATAATCTTCATGTCGCTATAATCTTCATGTCGCTATAATCTTCATGTCGCTATAATCTTCATGTCTCTATAATCTTCATGTCTCTATAATCTTCATGTCTCTATAATCTTCATGTCTCTATAATCTTCATGTCTCTATAATCTTCATGTCGCTATAATCTTCATGTCGCTATAAATCTTCGCCATGTCTCTAGCAATCTTCATGTCGCCATAATCTTCATGTCTCTAAAATCTTCATGTCGCTATAATCTTCATGTCGCTATAATCTTCGCTGTCGCTAATACCTGCGTCGCATCATCTTCATGTCTCTATAATCTTCATGTCGCTATAATCTTCATGTCGCTATAATCTTCATGTCGCTATAATCTTCATGTCTCTATAATCTTCATGTCCTATAATCTTCATGTCATGTCTCTATAATCTTCATGTCTCTATAATCTTCATGTCGCTATAATCTTCATGTCGCTATAATCTTCATGTCTCTATAATCTTCATGTCGCTATAATCTTCATGTCTCTATAATCTTCATGTCGCTATAATCTTCATGTCTATATAATCTTCATGTCGCTATAATCTTCATGTCGCTATAATCTTCATGTCTCTATAATCTTCATGTCTCTATAATCTTCATGTCTCTATAATCTTCATGTCGCTATAATCTTCATGTCTCTATAATCTTCATGTCTCTATAATCTTCATGTCTCTATAATCTTCATGTCTCTATAATCTTCATGTCGCTATAATCTTCATGTCTCTATAATCTTCATGTCTCTATAATCTTCATGTCGCTATAATCTTCATGTCGCTATAATCTTCATGTCTCTATAATCTTCATGTCGCTATAATCTTCATGTCTCTATAATCTTCATGTCGCTATAATCTTCATGTCTCTATAATCTTCATGGCTCTATAATCTTCATGTCTCTATAATCTTCATGTCTCTATAATCTTCATGTCGCTATAATCTTTATGTCGCTATAATCTTCATGTCGCTATAATCTTCATGTCTCTATAATCTTCATGTCTCTATAATCTTCATGTCTCTATAATCTTCATGTCGCTATAATCAACATGTCGCTATAATCTTCATGTCTCTATAATCTTCATGTCGCTATAATCAACATGTCGCTATAATCTTCATTATTAGGAGAGGAAAACTTAGTTTTCTTCTTTTCTTCCATTTGTTTGAACTTTTGAGACTCGGGTTTATAATTATCCGACGATGAAATTTTAGCAATCGTTTCTCCCAGTTATATTTGATTGGCCAATTATCAACTAATCTCCATCCTTAATATGATGAACACTGGACTTGGAGCTTTTATCTTTAATTCTCTGGTTAATATTCCAAACTTCCGTTATCGGTGTATGTGTATTGATCTTAGAAACATACTTTTTCCACGAATCATGTTTGCTCTGTCTGGCGATTCTACAGGCTTTAGCTCTGGTAATTCTTACATCTTTCAAATTACAAGAAGTAGGATGTCGAAGGAAACAGCGTTCAGCTTTTTACCTACATTTTCTATAGCCTCTTTACAGTCGTTATTGAGCCATGGCTTTATAATATGTGTAACACCGGGGGATTTAGGTATGTTTCGTCAGCAATTTTAATCAGCAGATATGAGAATAGTTGAACAGGATCTGGGATACCTGTAAACAAGCCTATCTGTAGTTTTTGCAAAGAACAGTTGCAAATATATGTGTTTATGTGGACGTGGATTTATGGATGAGGGTGTGGAAATCTGGATGTTGTGCATATGAAAATGTGGTTAGATTTCGATATGTGTACATTATATCTATATTTTCAAATAAAATATTTTATTATTCTTTGCCATTTTTTTTCACTCATGTTTCCGAAACATCACCACCCAACAAATTGACAGTAACTTGACTTTGGTGAGAAATAATCATGAGGGGAGCTCTCCCAGTTGCTGTGTTTTAACGTCGCCATCAAACTTATTCAATCTCCACATCTATCTGCAAAAAAACAGAAGGCAACAGAATTTTAGCTTTGAAGACTACAACACACAGACGTGACAGTTTTAGATATGAATTTAACTATAAATAGTACAAAAGACTAAAATAGGGAAGGTAGCTCTGATTAAGGGAGAGGTGTGTGTATGTTGGTTATCTCTTCTGTAATAAAGAGTGGGTCTACGCAGGTTCAAGCGCACCGTGCATATACATGAATTCTGTCCATATACATGTACACCATTCATATACATGTACACTGTCCATCTACATGTACACCCTCAATGTACATGTACATCGTCAATTTACATGTACACCGTCCATATACATGTACGCCGTCCATATACATGTACACCGCTCATATGCATGTGCACCGCCAAATACATGTACACCATCCATATAGATGTACACCGTTCATATACATGTACACCGTCATATACATGTACACCATCCATATACATGTACACCATCCATATACATGTACACCCTCAATTTACATGTACACCTGTTTATATACATGTGCATCGTCCATCTACATGTACACCCTCAATTTACATGTACACCGTTCATATACATGTACACCGTCATATACATGTACACCATCCATATACATGTACACCATCCATATACATGTACACCCTCAATTTACATGTACACCTGTTTATATACATGTACATCGTCCATCTACATGTACACCCTCAATTGATATGTACACCATCCATATACATGTACACCATCCATATAGATGTACACCGTCCATATACATGTACACCGTCATATACATGTACACCGTCATATACAAGTACAACATCCATATACATGTACACCCTCAATTTACATGTACACCGTTCATATACATGTACACCGTTCATCTACATGTACACCCTCAATTTATATGTACACCGTTCATATACATGTACACCGTCCATCTGCATGTACACCCTCAATTGATATGTACACCTTCATATACATGTACACCGTCCATCTACATGTACAGCCTCAATTTACATGTACACCGTTCATATACATGTACACCCTCAATTTACATGTACACCCTCAATTTATATATACGCCGTTCATATACATGTACACCGTCCATATAGATGTACAGCCTCAATTTATATGTATACCGTTTATATACATGTACACCATCCATCTACATGTACACCCGCAATTTACATGCACACAATTCATATACATATACACCGTCCATCTACATGTATACCCTCAATTTACATGTACACCGTTCATATACATGTACACCGTCCATATAGATGTACACCCTCAATTTACATGTACACCGTTCATATACATGTACACCATCCATCTACATGTACACCCTCAATTTACATGTACACCATTCATATACATGTACACCGTCCATCTACATGCATACCCTCAATTTACATGTACACCGTCCATATACATGTACACCGTCCATATAGATGTACACCCTCAATTTGCATGTACACCGTTCATATACATGTACACCATCCATCTACATGTACACCCTCAATTTACATGTACACCGTTCATATACATGTACACCATCCATCTACATGTACACCCTCAATTTACATGTACACCGTTCATATACATGTACACCGTCCATCTACATGTACACCCTCAATTTACATGTACCGGTACACCGTTTATATACATGTACACCGTCTATATAGATGTACACCCTCAATTTACATGTACACCGTTCATATACATGTACACCATCCATCTACATGTACACCCTCAATTTACATGTACACCGTTCATATACATGTACACCATCCATCTACATGTACACCCTCAATTTACATGTACACCGTTCATATACATGTACACCGTCCATATACATGTACACAGTCCTTATACATGTACACCGTCCATATACATCGTGCAGCCTTGGAAGGAATAATTTGATAATTGACTGGGTTGTTTAAATACCAGGAACATGACCCGTAGGCCCTTTACGATGCCGACTAATCAACAGCGGTACCGGTGGTACCCATGTTATATTTTATCTCACACATATATACGTCTTTCTCAAAGAACATTTGTAATACATGGCACATATTGTCAACAGTGGCGTAGGAAGCTCTTCCCCCCCCCCCCCCACCTCCACAGACTTTCACCCCTTGTGTTTTTTTAATTTTTGGTCCGAGGCAAAAAAAAGAAGAAAATAATCTGACGATTATCAGAGTTGTTTATCTTTGATAGGCATTTAGAAGTTGGCGTATATAACACAATGCTATTCTATGGATAACAACTTCTTTATTGCTGTTAAAGAAGTTGTTATCTATAGAATAGCATTGTGTTAGAGTTGTTTATGTTTTCTTTCTGTTCCATCGTTACGGCAGAAAGTTTAGTAGTGGGAGGAGGCTGTATATTGGGGAGGGGGTACAATATTTTGCGTCTATTTACGCGAACAGTTATGCCGGATTCAGCTGAAAATCCAGACAATCAACTCTGTAGACAGAACACATGTTGATGTCATACCTTTACCTTCAATGAACATCTTAGGAACACAGGTTGCCCGTCTGAAATACCGCACTGGTTTGTCTGCACGTGACTTCCCTAGTAAATCTGACTGTGAACTTTTCAAGTTTAAACGAGACGTGTCCTATTACAACACAGACGGACCAAGTAAATTAGACCACCCTAACAAAATCCGGCTGTTTACGCTCCATTAGATACCACTCTAGTGAGGTTACTATCTGAGTCTTCAGATCTCTTTCTTTTAGGGTTCCGGATGTCTTCAAACATTTACGTGGTCTGAGGGAGCGGGGCCTAGTAGCCTATTTTTCGAGAACAAAATACAACATTCATACCCCCCCCCTCCCTTCACGCGTAGCTTTATATAATATCCTCGCCCCCTGTAGGATCATTGGTAAAATCGAAATCGCACATGTGAGGCTGAAACAGATAATTTTTCGAAGCAGTGTATCAAATTATTTTACTAGATTATGAGTTTCCAGTGCGTCATGAAGTTTTCTCGAGGAAACTTTGCACAAATGATATAAAATTGAAACTTTGGCTAATAATGTATTTTGAGGGGATATGATATCACTTCCCTGGTAAATCTAATATTTTCCATAATCACTGGATGAGATAGACACACCTCCAGGCTGCGGTATACCTCCAAATTACCCAGGCCAGGAATAATCGCGTTGTATATTGATATGTGTTTTGCTACTAATCGAGTTCATTAATCGGTGTCCTTTTTTATATATTTCGTCAGTAACTATGCTGCATTGTCTCCGACAAAGAAAAGACAGTGACTTAAATTAAGCTATTTCTGCCAAGACTATTGACCTATCCAAATTAAAAAAAAATAATGTTAAAGGATGAAAAACAAATCGTATGGTCCGTCATTCATTGTTCAGCCGTCGTTCATTAAAAAATCTCCATATTTCAAATATCTATTTCCTATAACAGCATTAGCTCCAAGTTAAAAAAAAAACAATCATAGTATACATAAACATAGGCTAGTTTCCTGCAAGAGAGAAGCAGTCAACAGTTTTCAATGATGCCGGCAAGAGACCATGTTCTAAAAATATCAAATCCGTATTGCTGATCAGTATTCATAATCCATATGATTATCTTTTACATGTAAAGTCGTTATTTAGAGAATGTTGTACCGGTATCTCATTCATGCTTTGACTCTGACTGTTCATATGAATCCCAGTATCCTGAAGAGACTGGGTTCATACGGACCCTAGCCTCGGGTTAAGCGGAATTAGACAAGTTACTAAACCTAACACCATAGACCTTGTACGCTACACTCGTATTTTAATATCAACATGCAATATCGTCTTGATCCACTGATATGCTTGGGTAATGCAGAAGCAAAGTAAGTCGGAATAAACATAGTAAACCCATGGTGACAGTCTTAATATTTCGAAAAACATTATTTGTCATCATCAGGAGATGACAAATACAATTTTGACGAAATGTTGAGACTGTCACCATGGGTTTACTCGGAGTTTATTCGGAGTTAATTTGCTTCTGTATGCGATATGTGTCGCCAAATTTGAGAAAGTTTGAGTGGAGGCGCTTTAGCCCTGTTTTATAAGTTTCTGCAACAATGTCTTGAGACGTTGATTAAAATCGTCATATTTAACACAGGATCTAGCAAATACTATTGGGCGAGATATGTATTTGCCATATGCAGGTCCCGCTGGAATATTACTGTCCAGAAAAGGATAGTTTAGGATGTTGAAATTGTGATCATCTCCTTGTCGTATTAAGTCGACGAGACAGAAGGTCTGCTTCATTTTTATGGAGATATAGGTCTAAATATGATGTTAAGGCTATCTGTATTTTCCTTCAAATCCAGTGAAGGTGCATATATATCCACATCGAAAAGATCGCCTACATAACGTTTGATGAATGAGAAGGAACGAGCTTTGAATTGATCGGTTTTTGAAAGCGCCTGCGTGAAGTCATATTCATAATGGAACAGATATAGGTCAGCCAACAGGAGTACCCATTGGAATACCAATATGCTGATGATATATTCTGTTGCCAAATTTCACATAGGCATTATTGAGAAATTCAAGCACTCTACAAGCAAAGAAACATCCCATGAATGGTTTCCCTTGTATGTGGTAGAGCTAAAGATGCTTTATGGCTTCTGACATTAATATATCGTCGATAATTTTTCTCGAACACAGGTACTACTAATGAACTTAGACGGTCAATAAGGTCCTCGTTAGGAATTGTAGTATAGTGGCAAAAAGAAACATGGGTCATGTCACTTGTCTTCGTAAAATTCGTTACTTTGAGGCACTACTTTTCCTCAGTAATTCCTATATTCCGTATATGTTACCTACTCTTCATTGGTTAATGTACTACAGTCATCTGTCAGTGCCGGTGACTGCTGTAGGACTACACCATCTGTTCAAGGCATTCGGAGCGCCATATAATTAGAAACTTTACCAATTTTCCTAACTTTACGTATAGGTAATTACTTATACGTATTTATCTCTACTTATGTTTCATTGCACTTCAATCGGAGAGATTAGAACGCCTACAATTCCCGCTCGAATCTAATCTACCCCCATGGTAGAAACAACTCTATTCAAATAAAATCATGAGGTGAGTACACTGACCTAAACGTGCTCGCCGGTGTACAAATTGGTCCAGCCTCCTTCGAGTGAGTAAATATGCCGGAAAACGTGATTCTCTGGCTGAAACGGGGTATGAGTTCGTGTTGAGCTCATACAATCGGCTTAACACCTTCCACGCCAAGGCCCCACACTTCGTGACAGAGTTTTCGCTGTAGTTCTGAGAGAGATTATGTTTTAACAAAGCAGCTTGACGTACAAAATGCGTTGCATGTTTCTTTAGTCCTAGATATAACTGAATTGGTATAATTTTAGAGAAAAGGGAGAAGAGAAAATCTGGAAACTCCCATAACAGTTATTTTTACTTCTTGTTTGATGTATAGGCCCTATCTGTGGATATATTTACTTGACTGTATAACACGAGCCTTTACTGTCAAAGAAAAGACGTTTTCATTGCATTATTACCGGTATACATATTAATCTGTCAAATATAAATGTGTCGATTTATTTTGAAAGAAACTGTTCAAAGATGATCATTGTTTGATAGTTTGAGAGAGCAAGCATTTGCCCTCAAATCCATATCATATATTTTGGACATATATTAATAATTTAAACTATCCGGTAAGCCACACCTGTACATTAATGGTTGTAGCTCAGACTCATCATGCTCACGAACAGATTATAATAAAAATGATGTTAAACACGTACGCGATATTGACGGTTTATTGTATAAAACGAACATTTTTAGATGATACACGATTGTTGATAAGAATTCCCAAGCATTGGAATGATATAAATCTCGGCCGAAACGATATCGGTTTTAAACATAGATTTACCACAGTATTTTTCCTTACCCTGGGATTACACTCTCTTAGTAGGGCACAGAATTTAGTGCTGAAAATTGGTCGAGTCCCATGTAATCCCAGGGTAACGAAAAATTCTGTTGTACGATCACTTTCTAAATGACATGATTTCTAAATCTTCCTATTTATTTTGCTGTGAGAGCTGTGATATTACGGTCATCAGAAGGGTAATGTATGTTCGCTTTCAAGGCTACCGGTCTGCTACCTCCTATTTCAATGCTGTAAGAGAATGTAATTCCAGGGTAACGAAAAATACTGTTATACAATCACTTTCTAAATGATAAAATATTTATAGATAAGTTGTGGGAATAAAGAAAGATTCTTGATAGGGTAGAAGAGAGGTGCATGTTAGAACATTGTTGAAGTAATAAACAAATTATGCGAATGTTACAGTTCAGTTCAAATCCAGCGAAGTATGAAATGAAATTTTTAAACCGTTTCCGGATATGACATTGCTAAAATAATACGGTATGTGGCTAAACTACACTTACAACAGCTCGGGTACTAACTGACTTATACTATTGGGCGCTTTCAACATGTGGAGCATTCTTTTAAAAACTTTGCGTGTGCATTTCGAGAAGGCGAGAAGGCGAGAAGGTCATGGTAAAAAGGTATGAACTATAAATGTATATTTCATTATTGTTTAATTTGAACATTTTGTTGATGTATAAGTTGTAACCAAGTTCTTCACTTTCTACAGTTGTTCTTGCGTAACAGAAAAACCTTCCTTAACCCTATCTGGCCTGGGCTTTTTGGGACCTGTCCAGGCCTTGGGGGGGGGGAGGCGAAATGGCCCCAATAATTATTATTCTTACCCCTTGAGCTAGGGAGCTGAAACTTACCACACCATACCCTTTGGTTAAGCTCTACCAGGAAATGTAAAAAAATCCAAGATGGCCGCTTCGACGTCATTTTCAAAAGCTGCATTTTTTGATCGATTTTTCGGTCAGATTTTCCGAATTTTTTATTTATGCAATTTCTCCGCAAAAACTGCATGATAAATTAGTAAATATTAATGTGATGTGAAATAAAATAGTTTTTGCTCACTTTTCATCGCGACAAAATCACTTTTCTGGTACCCCACGTTGCCGCCATCTTGAATTTACCCATGATCCTCTGCTCGGGGGCTTATGCAAATAGGCTCAAAATGACCCCAATATGATAAACTATAAAGTCAAGGAGTTTCAGCTCTCCACTTTTTGTCGTTTCGGAGATAGCGCAGAAAATTTGGTAGAGGGGCCATTTTGGGCCTCCCAGGCCAGGTAGGGTTAAGTTGATGAGCAAACAGCTGTATAATACTATCGGAGCTATCAATATATCATATATCCGATAACATCTCTAACAATCAATAGATCAGTTCTATTATACTGGATAGAAAATGGATGTCCAATAAGTCACTTTAAACTATAGGATGGCTGATCGGGACGCTTCATTATACATGTACGGTACATGTACGTATCAGTCTCCAATCCATGGAGTATACCAATGATCCCAAAGAAATGAAGAAGAGATAACGGTAACATTCAGCTATATGTATATGTTTGTAGACTATTTACTCTGTAATATCAAACATTCTGTTGTTTATTCTGATTCCGCGGGAGAATCCAACGCCTACTAGAGTAAATGAAAGGTATAATTACCTTGGATAGCACGGTTGTATGCCTCATGTTTGCACCTTCATAATAGCCAGATTAATCGGTTGCATGATGACTTAGTCTTCCTGTCATTTTAAACGCTATTAAACGTTATATTTCGTAACAACTAAAGCCAATTTTAATTTGCTTTAGTATTTTTAGCTCTGAGCACCAAATGTTACAGCGCTACAGAGGGAAACTTTGACCACTCGGTAATGTGCAGTTCTCAGTCTGTCAGGAGAGAATGAGAGAGAGAATTGAGGTTTAACGTGGCTTTCAGCAATATTATTTTAGCTATATAGCGACAATCAAACAAAATTCTAAGCACTTCAACAAAAATAAGTCAACAATCCAGCAATCCAAAAGTAATCAACACAACGCACCAAAAACATGTACATACATTAAGACTTATGCAACAAACCGATTTCTCTCAAATAACCTAAAAACCGTTTATACCTTTTATACCCGACTAAAAAGATCTTCTAAATTAGGTGCCTGATAAAAAGAATTTCTTACAATCTTTAAATCTATACAGTCGATCAAAATATGTTTCACTGTGAGATCGTTGTGGCATGGAATACACCTTGGCTCAGCCTGTTGATTTCAGAAAGTTCCTATATTTTGTAGATGAATTAAAAAAAAGGAGATGGTATTGTAAGGCGGGGTTTTCGCCCACAGCCAGCCGACTCATAGAAATGTACATTTCTTCTCTCCATCTGTCAATCACAATGCAATGTACAACTTGTCGTCGGCGGCAACTGTCAATCAATGGACTGAATTTTAGACGAACCATGACAGCTTCACATTTGGGACGAACCATGATAGCTTCACATATGTTCGGTACCAAGGCGTTATTATTTCACCACGTTGCAGTCGATTTTACATGCGCATATTGGAGAATAAATACACAATTTAGGCGAATATATTGCCGTTGTAACAGGTTGCGACTGATCGTTCGATTTCAACGTTTGAATAGCCCGTAATGTCCACACGGTATCGTGTCATCAGTAAACAATATTTATTTTACTTTTAATCGGTTCATAATGATAGCCTAAAATCATATTTCAGATTTACTGAATGCATCTTTTTTTTTTACAAAATTGAGGAAGATTGAAATAACTTGTCGACGTCACACATGTTGCCCTCCTGGGATTCGAACTCGGTAAAAGAAAATTTCGAGGCGCTTGTGATCCAACGTGTGTATCCACTACACCACGACATACGAACAACTGTAACTTCAAACGTTATGAATCATAACTTATCATTTTTTAGTATGAAGGACTCCCTGGACCAAGAAGATCTTCCAGCAGTGGGGATATAATGTTACCACACAACACCAGGTTAAATGACGTTTTGGTCCAAGGGGTCCTTCGCGTCTAAATGCGTGTCTGAAGGCTCGATTTAGACTCTTTTTTTTCACGAAATAGCACAAGCTGTGGAATTCAGTTTCATGTGATAACTATAACCATAACGCAATCGCACTAAAACTTTCACATATTGTGTACTTAAGTGGAACATGATTAGCCGGTTCTGAAACAGGGAAGCCGGGGAAGCCGATGACGTCGTGACGTCATAAATAGATCGAAGTCGTGCGGTGTTCGTCTATTGATAGTGTCATGACCATAGCCCAAGGGGGTTGTAGGTCAACGTCTGTTCACCGGACTGCGACAATAGCCCGAGGTGTTTGCGGTGTTTTATGTCCGCTCAGCGGACCGTGTCTATAGCTTTTTTGCGGTGTTCGAGGTTATGGCCTATTTATGAAGCCATACTTATAGCCCGAAGGTGCGGTGTTCATCGTCTATGTGTAGACCTATAACCCGGATGTGCGGTGTTGTAGTTCAACGTCTGTTCACCGAACCGTGACTATAGCGTGAGAAGTGCTACGGTGTTCCATATCTTTTCAGCGGGCCGTGTCTATAGTTAGCGATGGATCGTGACTAATGAAAGCAGGCGGTAATTCGGGACCGAAGTCGCATTGATTCCTATGTTGATAGTGTTGAATGAGGCATGAAATGCGTAAATTCCTCAGTTATGCCCCTAGGGTGTCCAAATTTCGTTTCGGGGTAAAAACAAATTTCGATTTTTTTTTTTTTTTTTTTTTTTTGACGGCCGATTTTCGTCGAATTTTCTATAAATTACCCATGGCGATATCTCGGGAACTAAGACGGATAGAGACTCGCGGCTTACGGCGTTGTATTCCTCTCGTATTGGTGTACAATAAAGGTTTTACATAATTTTATCGCCCGACGGTAACTTTCGCCGCAATTAGACGATAATCGGTGTCACGTGATTCGGCGATTTCTCGAGAAATAAACGACACACGTGCACGCGATTTGCGGCGTTGTATTCCGCGTGTCTAGGTCTACCGTAAAGCTCCTATGCGAATTTATCGAATCTCGGTAACTTTCGCCGCTATTCGGGTGCGCATGCGTGGTGGTGTTGGTAGTGGTCGTGGTGGTGGCCGTGGTGGGCGTGGTGGTGGTAGTGGTGGTCGTGCACAGTATGTACCCGTTATCGCTTTTTTCTACATTTAATATGTATTTAGCTACACACGTTTCAGAGCTATCGGACATGTCTGAACACGCTTCATAGAACTAGCATTGGCGTATTAGGATAAAAGAGGAGGAGGAGAAGGATAAAATACAGACAAACCAATACGAAGATTACAAAATAAACGCTTTATTCATCAACTTTTAGCACTGCTTTACAAATAAAGAGAGAAAACTGCTTTGTTGTGGCTATCATTTCGACATCTAGCCTTCCATTCAATGTTTATCTACAAATATTTCTACTAGGGTCTTTACTCGGAGTCCTCGCTCTCACCGTCATCAATCAACTTATCGAATAAGCATTTCCGCATCTTAATCGTCTGTTTGAGTGCTTCCTCGTAGTCTATGTCGTATACCGTTTGCAGACGCCTCGTTGTTTTCAAAATCTCGTTATGAATATAATCAGTTTGTAGCTTTTGTATGTTCACGAGGAGATTGCAGTATTTTTGACGTAAAGTCTTCATCATCGTTGGAATACAATCCTTCATAGCACTTGCACCAGACTCATCCTCGTCGTAACCTTGGCTTGTATATCGCTGTTTTCTCTCGTCAATGTCAACCTTACAATCTTTCGCGATAGGTTTACCGAACATGCTTTTCCACACGTTATATTTGACCCGTTTCCGCAAGTGGGTAGGTTGATCTATTTCCCCAGGATGGTTGAGATCGTCATCTGAAGGGTAGTTTCTCTTTCGTCGTTCCATTTCATTCCCGCTTCTATGAATCATCTGCCTCTGCTGGGACTCGTCATCATTTTCATTCCGTTTGAACCACGGTGCATCCGTTCTCGTATATAATCCCTCTCCCACTTGTTCATTCCTCTTAGCGAACCATGCTGGATCTTGAGATGGTATGCGTTGAATTTGAGTCGATGGATTATGAATTGAGGCTGGACGAGGTGGCAGTTGTTGTCCCTCTTTCACGACTTCCTCATCGCCTGATATTACATTGGTAGACAGTCTGTCCTTTTCCGCTGTATGGGGTTTTAAATTGATGAACAGATATCCGTACGGACGAGATGTGGCTTCGTGAAATTTTGTCATGAAATGTGTCGTATCCCGGGGAAAGATCCGTCTCGCAAACGTGCTAATTTGCTGTCTGTCAATAGGATTATTGAATAGAACGAAATACTGGCAGTTTAGCGTGATATCTCGAGATGCCTTGCCTTGAGGGAAGAGATTCTGAGTCAAATAAATTATGGACAAATTTCTGTGATGGGACCCTTTGGTGAATAGGTCGGCAACTTTCAAATTGTCCTTGGCCGCACTCATCAGGTCATCTAGCACTACCACGTTGGTCTGCTCGGAATCGAAGTAATACTCTTCGCCGATGTCATGAGGAATTTCTGGGACGAAGCTCACATTCTGTAATCGCGTATTCTCGTACGCGGGCTGCCATTGGCTATAACACCATACAACGCGTGTCGGAGCTGGGTTTGCCACACCTTGCTCTAAGAATTTCATCACCCAGGACGTCTTTCCACATCCGTAGGGCCGCTCACCTTCATCGTATAGGGATGCGCTACTCCACTTGGTTGAACTATAGCGGGGTTCCGTGGTGTCTGTTGGCCGTGTTTGCATTAAATGTGTCTGAGCATACTATCGCGACTAGAGAAGGTTCTCTGACAGAAATTACACGTCCACGACATGTTGATTAGTCAACCAATACAAATAGACTGATGAGGGAAACGCTTTAATCCCTATATATAGACGCCACCACCACCGCCACGACCACCAACACCACCTCGCCCACCACGACCACCACCAACATCACCACGCATGCGCACCCGAATAGCGGCGAAAGTTGCCGAAATTCGATAAATTCGTATAGAAGCTATACGAATTTATCGAATTTGGGTAACTTTCGCCGCTGTGATGGGACAGTGAGCGAGTGAAAACTGTTTAACGTCGTTTTCTACCATTTTCCAGCAATTTCACGACGGGAAAGTGAGGGGGAGGGGCGGGGAGACCTATTTGTAACAGAGCAGATCTAATGCTGCCTGCGTATATCAACCACTATGTGTCTACATACGATCAAACGATTTAATATCCTCAGTGCAAGTTTAATCTTCGATAAAATGTTCAGCACATCTGGAAAAGTCAAATTGTAACAGATAAAATCGTTTCTGGCTAATTAAATGGACTCTGTTCATATTTTTCAGACAATAAATGATGACCTACTTTGTTAAGCATTGATTCGCAATCTACCCGGAACTCAAGCAATGCGCCAACACAATATTGACTAATAATCAGAGCCAAACAAATGATGCTGATTAACATCAGAATTGTATTCCAACACGTTTACACCCGTTTAGCCAACACCATTATTTGGTGTTAAAGCAGTATTAGCACAATTCATTCACAGCCAACATATGGTGTTGAGACCTTTGCAATACCCTTTCTTGCAAGGTGTTGGCCAACACCATTATTTGGTGAAAGTCCACGATCAATGGATTGTTGTGTTCAGGTGTTTTATTGTCATGGGGCCCATTGTCTTCAAACGTTGCACGGGTGTTCAACACGAATTAACCCATATCAACTCCCCCAAACCTTACGTACCGGTATACATCACACT